>SNQJ01S0054717.1:120156-149614 GCA_010110895.2 Picea sitchensis
CGTGAATGGCCAGCTCCAACCACACTCACTGAGCTTCGGTGCTTCTTGGGCCTTGCCAATTTCTACCGCAGGTTCGTGTTGGGATTCTCCCATATTGCATGGGCCCTTAGCCAAATAACCAGGGATGGTGGTAAGGCGAAATTTGCGTGGGGTTGGTCCCAACAACAAGCATTCAACGATTTGAAGCAACGCTTGTGCTCAGCCCCAATACTTTCACTACCAGACCTGCAACAAACCTTTGAGATCGAGACAGATTCTTTAGACTATGCGATGGGCGTCGTTCTCACTCAGCACAGCCACCCCGTGGCCTATCATAGTGAGACACTATCAGATGTTGTTTGTAAGTACCCTACTTACGACAAAGAAATGTACTCCACTGTGCAAGCCTGCCACCAATGGAGACAATACTTTCTTGGGAAGGAGACAATCATCCACACTGATCATAAGCCACTTCAGTTCATGCAGACAAAAGGAAAATTGCAGAATGATCTCCATCAAAAGTGGTCCACATACTTGCAGCAATTCCACCTCAACATCAAGTATAAAACATGAAGCACCAATCACGTCGTTGATTGCCTCAGCAGACCGCCAGTCGTGGCACTCACCACGGTGCTAGACTCCTACGGCCACGAGACCTCTGGATGGCCCCAACTCTATGAGACAGACCCAGAATTTGCCACCACCTACCAAATGTTGGGTGCAAATGCAGTTGTTGATAATTTTCATCTTTAGGATGGGTTGTTGTGTCATCTAAGCCATATCCGTATTCCATCAAGCGAGCGAGCGAAGTTGATCTGGGAATCCAACTACAATTGGGTGGCAGGACACTTCGACATCAAAAATATAGTGGCGATGCTATAGAAACATTTCTACTGGACGAAACTTCGACAAGAGGTCAACAATTATATTAGGTCCTGCACTGCCTGCGTTATTGCCAAACCGACCACTAAGAAACAAGGCTTGTACACCCCTCTTCCTACTGCTGACAGGCCATGGGAATCCATCTCAATGGATTACATGTCGGGCCTCCCATCCACCAAGCAGGGAAATGACTGTGTTTTTGTGGTTATTGAGCGCTTTTCTAAGATGGCGATTCTGGTTGCTTGCAAGAAGAACATCGCAGCAGAGGCCACTGCCAAACTCTTCTTTGAACGAGTCTAGGTACATTTTGGAATCCCACAAACCATTGTCTCAGATCGGGACAGTCGATTTCTCAGCGCATTTTGGTCGAGCCTCTGGTCACTGCTGGACACCAAGCTTACCAAATCCACGACCTTCCACCCCCAGACAGATGGCCAACCCGAGGTCGTAAATCGAATGATTGTGCATATCCTTCGCATGTATAATTCAAAGCACCCTCACACATGGGATGAGAGCCTTTGATATGTCCAACATAGCTACAGTCGAGCCCTGCATAGCTCAACCGACCACAACCCCTTTCAGGCGGGGTTGGGATTCCAACCATTGCGTCCCATAGATGTTGCACTTCTCCTTGCGGTCACCTCGACCGACTCATCTCCTGCTCCAACTGAAGCTGACAAAGCCACCCAGTTCATTCAGCGGATCTAGCACATCCACCAACAGGTTCAGGATATCCTATAGAAGTCCAATGACAAGTACAAGCAGCGCCATGATCAACATCGGGTGCCACATAAGTTTCAGGTGGGCGACAAAGTTTGGTTGCACTTACAGAAAGAATGCCTTACAGGACCTCATCGGAAGCTTCGCTCACTCCATTATGGGTCGTACACCATCACCAATGTCGTGGGGGATAATGTTTTTGAGCTCAACATTCCTCCTTTCCTTGGCCTGCACCCATTGTTCAATGTGGATCTCCTTCACCCTTATTTCCCACCATTATTGGACACCTCAGACGTAGCAGAGTAGCTGACACCAACAGAGCTCAATCCTGACTGCATACAACAAGCATACAACGATCAGATCATGGACACACAGATCAAGGGCACTCGACAACAAAGGATCCAGCTTTATCAGGTTGTCAAAGCAGGGCAACTCCTGCACCAAGGCAAGTGGCTCACCCGGGGCCAAATTCAGCAGAAATTTCCTCATCTAATCAGGGAACTCAACGCAATGGAGACCATTGCTTCCTAAGGAGGGAGGATTTATCTAGGTGGATATCAGTGGCCACCCACCTCTTCCAACTGGCTCAAAACAGTTTTCTAACAATTTTGGCAATTTACTATTTTTAGCAGTTTTAACTTCCGGGACCATTTTGAGGGCCTAAATGAAGGTTTTTCGGGATCGAGCTTCTCAAAGATATTTTAAGGAATGATTGATCCCCCAAAATGAATCTCCTCGACGATACCTTTCCAACGGGCTATCATACACCTAAAACGGAGATCGTATGCAAAAGTTACGACCTTGGGAAGTTGATGTACTAACTTACCCAAACGGGGCCCACATGACTTTTGGCGCTTCATCTCCTAGGGTTAGGTTTTTGGATGTCTAGGGTTTTTGGCATTTCTTTTTATTGTAAAAAGGCCTTTAGAGCCTCATTGTAATCATCTTCTTGCGAATGAGCGCAGCCGTCACATCTCTCTCAGAGATAAGCCGCCACCATTCTAGCAAGCTTGTTTCCTCTGCATTTTACAGTTTCAGCTTATTTCCTTATTGAATAGAAAACTAGTTTTATTGTATCTCTGTTATTTTGTGTTAAGAACCTATTAATAATCTGTAGTCATTTCGTTCTGCTCATAAAATCCGAATCAGTGGTATCCCAATTTGAGATCCAATTTGGTGAATTACTTGGAATACTAAAATTTATCCAACAAATTATCAATCCCAAGTAGAGGATATTAATTCTTGAAGGGAATCTCATTTAGAGCTCCATAGTCAGTGCATATTCTCCAAGTCCCATCTTTCTTGGGCACTATGATGATAGGTGACCCAGAAGATGAGGTGCTTGGTTGTAGAACTCTTCATCCAACAATTGTTGCAACTACTTCTTATAATACCCCTATTTTGACCATTGAATTAGTTGAATCGTGTATTGCTCGTATGATGTGGTTTATGTGGCAAGAATCAAACCACGTGGGTTGAGATATAATGACCACATGTTGTCAAAAAATTGAAATACATTGTAAAATTTGCTAGTGTCAAGCTCAAGGCCAGGGCTTGACTAATGAATATTTATGGGTCCCTGTAATGGGATAAAATTATGTTGTGATTGTTATGTTTCCATGGTGTGCTTATGATTATGTAAGAGCATGTATAAACAGTGTTATCAGAACCAACCTGGTTCGGAAAAACCATCCAATCAGACCGACCTTTAGGGAAAAAACGGTCGGACCGACGGTACCGAACCGTTTTTAGTCGGTTTTGTACTGAACCGTCTAGTTTTGTACCGGTTCCGGCTGGTTTCGACCGGTTCCGACCAATTCTGACATGTTTTGCACACCACCCGTATGATGCACACAAAGGGGCAAATTTTCAAATTTTTTTAAGGAAAAAAATTTCTGACAATTTCTATACATTATGTATAGTTTTAGAAACTAGAAGTTGTATTTTCAATTTAGAAACCAAAAAAAACTCCTCAAAAGTAAAAGAAATGATCAAAACATGGTCTTGAAATGAGCAATAGGTTTCAAAACCAATTTTGCAGTGGCTGACTGATTATATCTTCCTGGGTCTCTCTTAGTTGTCCACGTGTGGTTTGTCCCCATTAGTTTCACTTCATATTATATTTATCAATTTTTTGATATGTACATGCACTTCCCACACATGTAAACTCTGACATTTATTTTCCATGCCTTGTAACATTTTCTAAAATACTTTTCTATATTTCTTGTTCTGACTTTGAACACTGCAAGCAACTTGCAATATTCTCCTTGTTGAGACTCGAGAGTGAATCCCCCAAGGTTATAAGTTTGGAAAAAACAATGAGACAGAGATAAATAAGAAATAATACGCGTTCACATGAATCAAATGAGAGAAGGGAAGAGCAATCACAAAATCATTCACACTAACACATAAATTACCATTAAGCTTTTATTCCGACATTCACTCTATTTACCCTCATATGTGCATGTGCTCAAAAGAGATGGAGGTATGAATAGCATACAATAATATGTCTCCACTCCATTAAATATGGGGACCTCATTACACACATGTTAACTATAAAATCAATCAAACTATAACAGAAACTGCAGTATTGCACTCGGTGCTATTTTGGTAATATGCACTCTTACTTGCTATATAAATGAGAATATTTGCATATGTGTATAAATGGTTTGGATTAGTATTGATGCACATGAATTTGTATGTTTTTTTCAAATTTTGAATATTTTATGTAGTTTTTGGTCGACCATTTTTTTGCCTGATTCTTTTTCTGGTCCGGTCCGGTTTCAAATTTTCGGGGTCAACTGGTCTGGTTCGATTTTCGGTTCTGATAACATTGGTATGAAAAGAAATACATAATAATATAATATCCACCAAAATGGTTTCTTGAAGAAGCAACAAGGGGGTGAATGTGTGATTTCACACTTGTCCTTTGGAGGTACTAACTTTTAGCCAATGTTTCCATACAAATCTCTCACATCTATCTTGACTTGAGTTTTATTTTTTGACATTTCCTAATGCTTCTCGGGAAGGGTGCACTTTGATTGCAAGGCAAGTATGTATTGTGAAAATTCTTCAAGGACGCTTCATTCATGAGGCAATTGAGGGGTCATTCTTTCATTCTCTCGTTCACATTTTCCTCTTCTTATTTATGAAGAAATCTATGTGAAACAATGATTGTTTTATGCCTATAAATTGCAAGATAATCCCATGGACTTGTGGTCAATAAGAACCTATGGAAGTTGGGGACTTGTCGCTGAAAATATAAGAAATGGGATGGTTTTGAGGGAAAACCCATTGCTAGAATGTTCACAATAGATGAAGAAAACACCATTAAACCTGTAAATTTGTTAATGTTGTTCACTAACTGAAGGGAAATGCATAGTTCTTACAAGCAAATTAAAAAATTATCCACTAAAAGTTATATAATAGGAACAACAATTGCAACAATTAGAAACAATATACCTCAATGCCAAATTCTAAAAGATTCACCTACACACTACTTGAACCTCTAGTAAAGATTCCATGTTGTCAAACAACACCATTAGATCTTCTGAGATGCAATAGAATGATATGAATAACAGAGACTAAATTTTAAAAACTAGTAAAGCACTAGCATGCCTCTTGCTTCTTCATTCTCTCTCCATCATTTTCACTTAACTAGTGAGTTAGAGTACACAAAATAGTTACCCACTTCACACATAGAGAGAGAGAAGACCTTTTAGGGTTTAAAAATAAAAGGTCAAGTAGCTATAATCATTAAAGGATCATGAGTTACAGGGTAAACTCAAATGAGAAAAAGCGGGCCCACCACCTAATTTTGTAACTGAATCCCAAAGCTCAATACATTGTGATCTCTTGGAGCTTTATTATCTTCCTTATGGCTCCATATATGTTCACTTGTAACTCCCAAAATACACCTTATATATACCCTTTATGCAATTGCTTGTATAAGGAAACAACTAAATAATATAAACCTTTTAAACAATGCCATGACCATCATAAAATCAACATGAGGATGGCCCACATTTGCTCGAAGAAAATTATGTTGAAATGGAGACAAGCTAAAAATAAAGTAGTGCCAATATCACATGCCCACCACGAGACACAAAAATATAGTAAAGTAGTATATAATATATCAAATATGAGACACAAGTTTATCCAAATCCACAAAATCCTAAATATACAGCTACAAAACTCAATCTTCAAAAATTCCAAACAATCCATCCAAGTGCCACCAAGCAAGGCACAAACCAAACCAAATCAAATATAGTACTTAGGAGAAGTAGGCCCTAAGAGAGATGAAGAAGAAGGCTAGGGATCTCTATGGCCAAGCCATAGGTGAAGACTCGCCTCAAGATGCATATCATCACATGGAATTTTGATTCTCATTCCCAAGAAAGGTGGGACAAAGTGAGGATGAGGATGAGAATCCTCATAATCATCAACATGGCCTTTTAGAAGAGAGTCCATGGGGGTATCAGTAAAATTAATAGTAGAAGGATTTACATCAAATGCTTTTAAAGTCCCTTGAGGAGGTAGGGATGAATCATCAACATGGGCTTTTATATTATCAATCATAAGAGTGTATTTAGGAACTATTACAACAAGAGCAACCATATGTGGAGTGGATGCAACTAAGTGTGAAGACTTGACTACATCCCCCCAACTAGTAGTTTTATGCTTAACCATTCCCCCCCAACCATCATTATTACAGCTTACTTGAACTCCCAAGTGGGTTTTGGATTTGGTGTAACAACAAGGGAAGCATTGTTATTTTCTCACAAACTATGATGGCACCTCAAAATAGTAGAAAAGGGAAACACGTGGGATTGGTCAAAAGGATGGTCTCCCAAGTACAGATGGCATGTTTGTGCATGCTATGCAAACTCTTCAGAATCGACATCAAAGCACACGAAAAGCCAACTCTCCAAGTATTTACATTTGTGCCTCCTCTTCATTGCCCATGATAATGACCTCTATTTTGAAATCTTATACTTCAACCAACATAAAGACGTAATCAAATAATGACAAATGGTCAGTGAATGATTCTATCCAAAACTATTAAATCAACAAGACTAGTGTTAAATCAAACTATGCATGGAAATCAACTAGTAAATTGGGACTGCTGACCATAATACGATACCCAAGCAAACATAATGCAATAGGTAGATAAGAATAATTTTCAAAGAAAAATAGAATCGAGAAGTTGAAGAAAGGGAGGACAACATTGTTGGCTAAGAAAGTTAAGTTCCATAATCAACCACATCTTATTCACAATACATAATCAATTGAATTCCTCTGAGCTAACAACCCAATCTGTAACTTAATATGAAGCATAACCAATGTTTTAATAAAATCAAATAGGTGGCTATTCTGGCTTAGAAAATTCTCAAACAAGTAAAAACCACAAAAATTGAAGCATAGCTCAATGATGCTTTTAGAATAAAACAATCAAATGCATAAAAAATATGCCAAAGAAATAATATTTAACAACCTATAGCAAGCCAAAGCCTGTAATGCATAATATAACCAAAGCCTTAATATTCATAGTCAACGCAATTTCAATTTCAAATATCAACCAAAAGCAATGAAAATCAAGAGGGGCAACTTTTCCAGAAAACACTACATGTTATGACAATACTAGGCCTATGTAAAACAAAAACCAGGTGCTCATATATCCTAAACATCCATGAAACTAAGAAGTGATAGAACAAGAATATAATTGCATATCAACAACCATTTGAAATTGCAATCAATATATCATAAGATAAGATCATTCAGAAATTGGACTAAGGAGGAGAAGTAATTGAGTTATGGGCTAGCCTGAATCCTTAAAATACCAACAATATGAATAACATCAAAGTGACATCTATGTGTCTAAACGTTGAACCAAAATCCCCACAACATTCTCAACTCCAAAGGAAAAACCTTCACCATTTATTTAGTAGCTAGAAATGAAAATCAAGAAAGACCAAGATAGTGCCCAAGCATATATGCACTATTCATTCAACATGCCAAGAAGATGCCCCAAAAATGGATGGCAAGAACCCCCCAAATGATATCCAAAATCCAATGCAAAATCTCATAACTTGTAGGCCCAAAATCTCAAAATTGAGGGAAAGGGAGGATTGCAAACAAATCGAACACATTAACCTCATTATATAATAACCAGGCCAACCAAAATATCATAGCAAGGGAAGATAGGCCACAAGGGTACGGAAGATAACATGCACCCTTAACTTCAACAAAAACCAAAGTTTCCAAGAAATAAATCCCAATGAAGCAAGCCATAATAGGGGAAGTAATGAACTCAAGAACACACCTCTCCATAGCCATCGAAAATCCAAATAGGTAATGAAATAGGGCTAAACACCACACATGTAAGACAAAATATCCTCCAATAAAATAGAGCAAGCGGGTGCATTATGCTCAGTGGCATTTCAATTTCACCAACTCAAAACCATAAACAACCCAAACCTACAACAAATATGTAATCATTTATTCTTACTAAAAGTGTAAAGCCATCAAATTAGGGTTATGACAACTAAGTGGGAAGGCAAAGAATGGAACTAAGGTCTATATTATTCAAATTAAAAAACAGATCCAAGTTTCAAACCAAACACCACCAAAATGAGTAAGGCACCAACATAATATGATTATAAAGGCATGCAACAAAAATTCAAGGAGGGCTCAACAAAGGCATGCAAGAATAGGGTGGCAGCCTCAAGGCCAAGAACCCGCAACATTTCTAGCTCCGAGCAGAAATTCAATTAAATTCCAAAAGCTAGAAAACAAAAGCATGCTCGAAAATCCAATATAATAGCACATGTAACTATTCAAGAAAGGGTTTCTCACTCTGGGTGTAGAGAGAATAAATTAAATATGTGGCTTGAAGGACAAGAAAAATTCATAAAGCACATGCAATCTTACAACATAAAACAATCAATGCAACCTAATTACGAGCTAAAATCAAACAATAAAAAAGGAAGTGGAAAGGTTGTGAGCCTACCTTGGTTCCTTAGTCACTGAATAATGAATAGGTGATCTTCAAGATCTAGTGACATCAAAACAATCCTAAAAACACTAGCACTTGCAATGATTTTAGCCATGTAATCACCAAGGTTCACTAATAGGTCATAGATAACCAAATAGCCTCAGTTGCAAAGGGAAAAACAAAAGGCCACCTGGTTTCATCCCTCATAACAAGACATAGAGCCAAACAAAGTGAAATTGAAAATAACATAAGAGCATGAGAGAGTGCAAGGTAGGTAGTGGGCAAGTAAAACGTAACCAGATCCTATCAACCATTGGATTAAAAACCAACAACCTAGATCAAGGTGAGGGGAAGCATGTAGTAGGAGAATTAAATAACCCATACACCCAATCACCACAAATCCTGAATCCATTGCATCAAAGCCCCCGCCATAATCATACCTACACAATGTCCAAAGTTATAAAGTGGAGATCTGATCCGGATTATTTTCGGCACGAAATGAGAGCGGAGATATAATAAAGAAATGCGCAGAGATATCGCGTATATCCAGTAATATAACAGAAATATATCAAAGATGCAACCATAAACACAGAGATACAATAATACACGATTTCTATTAATGAAAGAAATGTACAATACAATAATACACGATTTCTATTAATGAAAGAATGTACAGAGACCGTGAAAATACAGAGTGAAAGACTCAGAATGGTGGCAGCTTATCTCCTCGAAGAGATGTGATGGCTACTCTCATTGGCAAGAAGATGGTTAAAATGAGGCTCTGGAGGCCTCTTTACAATAATCGGAAATGCCAAAGTCCTAGACATCCAAAACCTAACCCTAGGAGATGAAGCCAAAAGCCTGGCCCCGCTTTGGGTGTTGGTGCATCAACTTCCTGGACGAATCCTTTGCATGACGACCTCGGGCTTTAGGCGCAGGATACTCGCTAGAAAGGTATCGGGCCGAGGAGATTCATTTGGGGGTCTCAATAATGCCTTCGAAGAATAACAGAACCTCGATCTCGAAAAACTTCATCTAGGCCCTCAAAATGGCCCCTGGCGAAAACCGCTAAAATAGTAAATTGCCAAATGGCCAAAATGTACTTCTTTGAGCCATTTGGAAAAGGTGGCGGGCCCCTCGATATCCACTGATCAATCCTCCCTCCTTAGGGAATCACCGGTCTCCATTGCGTTGAGTTCCCTCGGGAGAGGGAAAAGCATTTGTTGAATTTGAACCTTGGTGAGTTTCTTGCTTTGTTGGAGATGTTGTGTTGCTTAGTTTGTGGAAATTTATCACAATTTAACCCTCGGTATCGGAAGGTTTGGACCTTTTTAATCAGTTTGGCTATTTTAGATGACCGTGCGTAGAATCTTCGTGCTTTATCGCAACCTTGTCGACCGGCTCGCTGGATAGAAGGTGCTTTGGTCAAGCCGGGTGGTCGTGCAGATCCCTCGCTCACCCCTTCCTCGCAATGCATTATGGAGAAGATGAATTTTCTAGTATGAGATACCACCTTGCGGCATTTTTTTGGTGGGATAGTAGTCAGAACTATCTTTGGTATATTGTAGAGATGACCCCAGAGTAATAATGACACTAATGGGTCGAAGACTTCCATAGATAGCATGGTGTTTCCACACATATGGTTGGCCCGAGAGAACATCACACATTCGCTGGGGAACATCACATAATACCTCATCCTTTGAAGGGTTGGATGTCAGATGAAAATCGTATTAATCACCGGTCGAATTTAAGATCTCGCCTCGCTTAAGCCACCCACGTCAGATGGTTATGCGGGTGCTGTTTAATAATCCTAACCATATTTGACGCACCTCCTCGTGAGATGAGGTCTTCCGCTCGCTATCAACAATGAAATGTAGTGGGGTCCATTTCACCCATATTTGTGAATGAAAAGGTGCTCCCCTTCCAGACTGCTGGTTCTTCCTATTGAATTGTTGCTACCGCGACAATAGCAAAGTAACCGGTGACGATGACTGGCTTCACCGTATTTTAGAATCGATTCTGGAATCGTGGTTCGCCTCTTGTCTTTGATCTCGCCACCAATGACCGCTTTGAGCGACATTCATCGGTGTTGTGCCGTGGGCTTTTGTGGAAATCACACAATTTTCCCGGCAGGTCCTTCTTGGTCTTCCCGCGACCCTTCTTTCCCTATGGCTTAGACCGGTTTCTGAGACTGCTTGTTGTATTGTCTTTGTCATACTTTGATTGTTGTGACGGCGTAATTCAACTCCCATTTGTTCCCTCGGTGCTTAAATTTCGGCCGATTTTTACCAAGATATCGATAGGGCGCGACCTGTGCGATGAGTTGTCCAGAAATTCAATTTTAGTTTGTATGTATCCATGTAGAGCCCCATGGTTTTTCATAACCAAATGTCGCTCGTAGTCTTTGATACCTAGCTTGGTGCGCAAGGTATGGAAGGTATTGGTGAACTCGAACCGCTGGCCCCCTTCTGCCGCTAGTTGTGGTCCATCTCATGTATTGTTCCTCATAGTTTCCAAATGTGGTGGTAATATTGTTCCTTTACCGCGATCCACAAAAATTCCCAAGGCTCTACTCTACATATTCCGTAATCCTCCTCGTGGAACTCACACTCCAAGTAATTTTTCCATCAATGTTTGACATGGGGAGAGCCTTAAGGAGTGCTGTGAAGGTGATCTTTTCCTCGGCTGGAAAAATTATGAACAAAGAAATAACCTTCTAGCAGATTTAACCATTTATCTAGGGTGACCGTGATCTATTTGACCTTCAAATACTCTGAATATCAAAATTAACCTCGGTACCTTGAAAGCTTAGGTGCCTCCAAAGTGGTCGCTGATGAAGATGCTACCGATGCTACTCTGTAGAGGTGTTGGAAGGATGTGGGAAAAATTTCCATCATTTCGTCTTCCTCCTCAATAAGGAGAGCTTGTTTCGCTAACAGATCGATAGGATCGTTCGCTTCCATCGCTTTTCTTTTCTTCCGCCATTGAGGGTTTCTTGGTGTATGGTGAGATTGTCCCTCAAGAGAGACAAGCTCAAGACCCAACTTCTATACTCTCGGACTCCGCTCTGGGACATGTAATCAAAATCCATCAAGAGCACCGCTCATACCACCGGATCCGGTTTATTTTCGGCACGAAAAGAGAGCTGAGATATAATAAAGAAATGCGCAGAGATATCAAGCAGATATCCAAGAATATAACAGAAATATATCGTGTAGATGCAAACTATAAACACAAAGATATACAGAATACACGCATTTCTATTAATGAAAGAAATGTATAGAGACCTGTAAAATAATAGAGTGAAAAGACTCATGAATGGTGGCACTATCTCCGAGAAGAGATGGACCTGGCTTACTCAGATTCGCAAGAAGATGGTTACAATGAGGCCTGAAGGCCTTTACAACAATCGGGAATGCCAAAATTCCTAGACATCCAAAAATCCTAACCATAGGAGATGAAGCGCCAAAGTCAAAATTCCGCTTTGGGTAAGTTGGTGCATCAACTTCCTGGTCAGAACTTTTGCATATCGATCTCCATTTTAGGCGTGGATAGTGCTCGTTGGAAAGGTATCGTCGAGGAGATTCATTTTGGGGGCTCAATCATGCCTTTGACTATCATTGAGAACCTCGATCTCAAAAAAACTTCATCTAGGCCCTCAAAATGGCCCCGGAAGTGAAAACCTGCTAAAAATAGTAAATTGCCAAAATGGCCAGAAAACTGTTTTGAGCCATTTGGAAAAGGTGGGTGGCCCTCGATATCCACCTGGATCAAGATCAATCTTAAGCTCAATTCCAATGACAGGGGGGTGCCACCTAGCTAGGTAAGTCAACCACAAACCTACCATCATACTTCATCATGCCAAGGCCCAATGTCAAATATTATCACATAATACAACTTCAAATTACTAAGCACTGGCACTAATGCATAAGGGTTAGGCTACAACACCAATCAAAACATGAAACAATACAAGGAGTGTGGAAAGGTAAGGTGCAAGACCATACTCAAACCAACTGGAGTATGCGATATATATGAGGAGGCTTGCATGAAAGCAACAAAAAGTGAGTAGGCAACAACTAGGGGGAGCTCCAAAATCAATCAAGGCAATGTAGAAAAGGGGTTTCTAACCAAATCACATAAGTATTCTCCCAATCCACCAAATTTTCCAAGGATGAATCTAATCAACCAATGGAGGCTAAGAAATAAAGCAAACTACCCTAAATACTAAAAACATAAGAATGTAACCATATGTGCATTAAGTGCAAAAGCAATATGTGTCACAACCATAAGTAGAAAGGGCACATCATCAATATAACATCCATCAACTAATTGCTCAAAGGTGCATAACATGTAGCATGAAATAAACATGTTAAGACCTCCAAAAACACCATATGTTGAGTAAAGAAATGGAAATAACAAGTGTTGTTCTGCTGCCAATATATAGTGGAAACTACAACCATAGCAATATACTCACTTATTCTTTAGAAATTGAATCATAATGTTGCCAGATATTCACATTAATAATTCATGAAGATAGTAATCATAACCGAAATAACAATAAACAAATATCTCAAACCCCTCATGGCAGTACAAAGTTGCTACCATAAAAATGATGTTATTGCTTATCATTCAAAACCCTTATGCCTCTAACCAACTAGATGATGGACCCATATTTGAGTTTTGAGTCAAAACAATCAACAAAGAGGAATCATATATCAAAAACATTGATACAATAGGTTGAAGAGACGCGAGGCTAAAGAAAACTCATTTATTTCAAAAAATCTAGGTTAGAAGTAGCAAGACTTTGTGATTTAATATCGTTGAACAAACATGAGGTCAACACATGGCAAATCCACTAAGAGCGTTGGTTACATTCATGTTAGAACTCATAATCTCTATGGTTTCACGGATCAGTAGCAAATAGGTAAGGAGATGAGAAACAATTCAAACACATGAAACATTTCTAACCACCAATAATAACTTGTAACGTTGATGAAAGGAGAAGTGAGTCATTACAGATACGATGCCAAAATCTCTACAAAGGTAATGAAGAAAGGGAAAGATAATAAGAAATGGGAGAAATCCTAAGGTAATTATTCAATGCAATGCCCTCTAAGATAATATTAAACATAAAATATATAGCACATCGTGAAGCTAATTTAACCATAAGATACAACAATAACAAACAATCAAACATGTATACATTAATCAACAATACGATACATCGATATTAACTATTAACGTCACCATCTAATAGGGTAAATTGCAAAAGTGCAATTATGAAATAGTAATTATGAATTGAGAAGAGCCAAAATAAATACTCAGAAGTAGCAAGCTGATTTTTGGACTTACAAAGAAACATCAACGTACTAACTTCCTCCAAGCAACAATAGCAATAACAAGCAACAATATGGGGAAAACAATTGTGGGACAACTCTCCTCCCAATCACCCCTCGATTAGGGATTGAGAGTCCACAAGCCCTCAATCACCAAGGCTATACCAACTAGCACTCAATCCTTCCCTCAAGACTTAAAGTCTCAATACCCATCCAATATAAATCTCTTCATATGCAAGGTGAGAGACAACTCAAGAAAATGGAACCCCTTCCATGCTCCTCCAACCTCCATAACTCTCCAAATTTAGGCAAACAATTTAAATTTAAATATTATTTTATCAACATGCACACCTCTATGCACCATTCTCGTGCAACTAGTTCTTTTGATATTCCCACTAATATATTTTTTGTGCACCTATTATTATTATGTATCTATATATAGATAAATTATACCTTTGCTTATTTCTTATGCAAGGCACTATTTGATATGCACAAACAACACAAGATATGTTCCTAAATATACCATTATTGTTGTGCAGGTGAGGGATTTGCAAATGTTCCCACCATAGGTAAATCGCACACCTACACTACCAAACAAACATAGTGCCCTAATGCACTATATGTTTTTTATTAATTTCTTGAATGTCTAATATGAAACAAGCACATAAAATCATGTGTCAAAGCAAGTCAATCGTAGAGGTTTACTTCCTCTCGTATGCACCCTCACCTAATCATACCATTTGATCCACCTACAGATCATTACCTAGTACTTCAGATGGTCCTACTCACCATGGCATGGACCCTCCACTACAACTATTATATAAGTCACCCATCATGGTGCAACTCTAGTAGGCATTGAAAGTCCAAATCATATCTCCAGGGGAGTGTGAGTACAACTCTAGCCATCTCCCTAACTTTGAACATTAAGTTCTATAGCCTCCTTGGTCTACGTTGGGCTCTATGGCCCCAGGCCCCTTTGAGGTGGTCCTAATAATTTGGTAGGCACATTGACCCCCAATCATCTCAAAGGGCTATCCTAAACTCCATCCTAAAACTTCAACCAAGCATTCAACCCTAGGCATTGGAAGTCCATCACCACAACTCCATAAGTGAGTATAACTCCAACACTCTTCTTAGAATTTTTGTATCATACGAGGTGGAGGAAATGCTAGTCTAGCACTAGTGATTTAGTTTGTCCCTAACCCATAAGTTGTTGCATAGGAAAATATGTTTCCTTCATGGTTATGGGCTCCCATCAATTCAATAATGAACCAAACTTCAAGACCCATGGAGTGACTCTCCTATCCAACTCCATCTCACGTCACGAAACCAAGTATTAGTTATACCATAACATCATGAATATTGAAGAACCATATGCTAACATGGAACTGCATGAGATAATCATCAAAAACATAACCACATAATCAACATGAAATACTCCTATCGTGGTAAATCATCATAACATATAGGAAAACATAATTGTTAGTAATGACTAAACATACATGCAATGAGAATGAAAATATCATATTTGATGCCATAGTAAAAGATCACCCTGAAACATCATCTTAATATTCAAGTTAGTTCTTGCTAAATTTGCCAATCTTGGTTGAATACAACAAATATGTGGGATTACATATGCTAAGAAACTTCATCCCAAAGTTTATAGTGTCCTTGCCCCCATTAAGCTAAAATGTAATTATCATAGAACCATGTGCTATCAACTGCTTGTTCTTATTAGTAACATAACATCAATATCACAAGATATATTTCCTAAATTCTAATAGTCACAAGTTCTATTGTTGCTTTTAAATTAATAAATTGGCTACTATAATCCATGGTAAATACTTAAAAATCCTTGTGGTTAACCAAAACAATAATTTCTTGGTCTCACGACAAACATTGGAATAAAATGCTTTCCCTAATTTTGAGGTCTCAATTCCCTTGCCAAAACAATCTCAATTTAAAAAGGTAAGTTATTCCCTAAAGAGGACTTATATCCATCCCACTTCACATGAGCCAATTAGGTCCTTTTACACCACAAGGTCTTCACTCCATGAACTTGTGACATAGCACATGTGTTCATGGGACATTAAAGAATACCCCTGATTTCATTAGATGTTAATAAATACTTCTCAAAATCCCTTTGTTGGACTCCCCCTCCTAATACTTCTTTCCAATAATTAAATCCCTTATTTTTACTAGATACCCCTTTTTATACCCCCCAATACCTATAAACCCCCCTATACTTCACATCCCCCCAATACCTACAATATATTGACCTTATTTTTCACAATTAAAAAAACCCCTTTATGAATGAACGTGATAAGATATTGGTCAACAAGGTGAAGCCCCCATGTTTTNCTGATTTCATTAGATGTTAATAAATACTTCTCAAAATCCCTTTGTTGGACTCCCCCTCCTAATACTTCTTTCCAATAATTAAATCCCTTATTTTTACTAGATACCCCTTTTTATACCCCCCAATACCTATAAACCCCCCTATATTTCACATCCCCCCAATACCTACAATATATTGACCTTATTTTTCACAATTAAAAAAACCCCTTTATGAATGAACGTGATAAGATATTGGTCAACAAGGTGAAGCCCCCATGTTTTACACATGCACAAAGATAGCTTCAATTACCAATAAAGGGTAGGCTAGGTCAAGTGAATGGAATTCTTGGAAGATCACCATCAAAGTTTCAATTGGTTAATTTGTAACAATTAAAGAATAAAAAATGCATGCACATTTGAAGTAGCATATGTTACAATTAAAAATATACGAAGATCATGTGATTTGTGATAATTCTTATCATACTCTTTAAAATACACCTTATGAATGTTATTATAACATCTTGAGCATTCTTCATGATTTTTCTTGAGATAAATCAACATGGTAGGAAAACTAATACAAACGAAACCTAATCTTTGAACACACACACACAAAACATGGTGTTGCTTGATAATATAAGAAAGTCCATGAATTAGTCCATGCCACTTAACACAAAACACACGCACACACACACACATCACCAACCATGACCTACATAAATATTAATCATATAATTGAAACTTCAAGTGGTGCCCTAAAGGTGACTGTTAGGTAGCTAGAGAGGTAGTGGGGGGGCCTGAAGGGCCCATAGTTATAATAGGAAAGACCATTCAATGTAAAGTGGACTAGGTACACTATAGTATTAAATAAGACCCACTATGGTAGTTAGATATAATAAATGGGTAGTTATATATAATAAATGTAAGAGGACTTCTTAGAAGGTTCTACTTCTAGAAGATCTAGTAGATCTACAAATATAATCACCACAAATAATGAATACACAATAGATCCACAGAGAAATATAGAAGAAATCACACTTTTATTATAAGAAAACCCTTGAGGTAGGGCAACACCATACAATGGATCCTATTATGGAAGAGACCCTCTCATGTTCACTTGCCTTTTCGAGGGGGCTTCCTCCTATTGAGCTATTACTCACAATACAATACTTTTCTTCATATCCCATTACATTGCTTAAACCCCTTTATGTAGTGCTACCATCACCTAAGAACATTCTAAGGGAGGAATCTTCTAGAAGTAGAACATTCTATGAAGTCCTCTTACATTTATTATATCTAACTACCCATTTATTATATCTAACTACCATAGTGGACATTATTTAATACTATAGTGGACCTAGTCCACTTTACATTGAATGAACTTTACTATTATAACTATGGGCCCTCCACCCCCTCCCCCCCAACTACCTCTCTAGTTACCTAACATTCCATCCCCCTTATGAAAGTGTTGTCCTCAACGCTTGATGTACAACCATATACCGGGGTCCCATGGATAAGTGTGGACCATAGTGCTGAAGTAGACTAGAGAAGCAGAATCCCATGGAGAAATGAAAACCATCATGCTAAAGTAGTCCAATTTCCATTGTGAACTAGGGTCCCATGTCCAAGTGCTCATGTGAACTCCACGCGAAAGATATCTGAACTCAAAAATGAGTTGAAAATGATGCTCCAAAGATCTACATTGATCATGGGGATCCAAATATGTAGATCCCTCAATATCTAAAAAATCATTTGAATAACACACTAGTACTGGAGAACACTGAAAAATAGTGTGCATAGAAGGCGCTGGACTTCTCTCCATAATTTGCTCTACATGAGGTGAATGAGAGTCATCAAATAGAAGATGGAAGTGGTTGTCATTCCATAAATGACAACTATTCATATACTAATCATCACAATCGTCCTCCAAAGTATACCAAGAATACACTTCTTGATGATATTCATTCATGATGTTCATCAAAGTACATTCCTCATTCATGCTCGCAAAAGACTTATTAATACTACGGAAATCATCCCTGACACCTTCTTGAGTGTCATGCATTTGAGATTTGAATGCTTCAATCATGTGTAGAATTTCCTTGAGTTGAGAGTGCATATCCATTGGAAACACCACATATAATGTACCAAAAGAAAGATATCAAAATTAGCTATCCAATGGCACTGATCTGGTAGCAATCTGAGTACACTGTGAAAAATGATGAGCTCTGCAGTCCCGTCGCCGTCATGAAAACCCCCACAAATGGTTGATTTTAAATCAACGATATCTTCACTTGCGGAGCTTCGATCCGAGTGATTTTTTTTTTGAAATCAACTATTTTTGAAAGAGGAACTCAAATATGTAATTTTTTTTTAGCAAATTCAACTTCTAGATGCTACAAAAATAAAAAAACTCGTGCAGTTGTCCGCGGAAAAAACCCTGAAAAATTGCAGATTTTAAAACTTCAATATCTTGACTTCCCGGACTCCGTTTCAGATGATTTTTTTTTTTAACTTGGGTGTTTTTCTGAGAGGAACTTAGATATACAACCTATTTCTGCAAATTTTGCACATAAATATACCGAAATTTTCCAGAATGTCGCGGCCCTCTTTTTTCTTCTCCGAAAAAAAAATCTGTAAAAATAAAAAAATATTTGCCCACAATGTCTACCAAGGAAAGTGCTCTGATACCACTTGTTAAGTACTTGAGTAGATATACAAATATAATCACCACAAATACTGAATACACAAAAGATCCACAAAACAATATAGAAGAAACCACACTTTTATTATAAGAAAACCCTTGAGGTAGGGCAACACCATACAATGGATCCTATTATGGAAGAGATCATCTCTTGTTCAGTTGCCTCTTCGAGGGGGCATCCTCCTATTGAGCTACTACTCACAATACATTACTTTTCTTCATATCCCATTACATTTCTTGAACCCCTTTATATAGTGCTACCATCACCTAAGAACATTCTAGAGAAGGAATATTCTAGAAGTAGAACCTTCTAAGAAGTCCTCTTTTTTCTTCTCCGATTTTCTTTTTTTTTACAAAAATAAAAAAAATATTTGCCCATAATGTCTACCAAGGAAAGTGCTCTGATACCACTTGTTAAGTACCTGAGTAGATCTACAAATATAATCACCACAAATACTGAATACACAATAGATCCATAGAACAATATAAAAGAAACCACATTTTTATAAAGACCATTCAATGTATAGTGGACTAGGTCCACTATAATATTAAATAAGGCCCACTATGGTAGTTAGATATAATAAATGAGTAGTTAGATATAATAAATGTAAGATGACTTCTTAGAAGGTTCAACTTCTAGAAGATTTCTCCTCTAGAATGTTCTTAGGTGATGGTGGCACTATATAAAAGGGTTCAAACAATGTAATGGGATATGAAGAAAAATATTGTATTGTGAGTAGTAGCTCAATATGAGGATGCCCCCTCAAAAATGCAAGTGAACAGGAGATGATCCCTTCCATAATATGATCCATTGTATGGTGTTTCCCTACCTCAAGGGTTTTGATATAATAAAGTGGTGGTTTTCTATATTGTTCTTGTATATCTACTGTGATGCTTTTGTATTCAGTCTTTGATACTTAATAATGACACACCACCTTTGTAGGGTATTAATCAATATATTATACAATGACATGAAGATAAGATGTTAGATATGGTTAAGTTATGGTTTTGAAACTAAATAAAGTTATATCACCACAACTTGGAAACCAAAACCCCCCTTTTTATAACAAATGGGAATGTCTACATAACTAATGTAATTCATTGGGAGTTAAATCACTTAATTAGGGGAATTACCATGGAAACTTATTTGAATATATTATAGCTACCTTTAACCCACTATGTCATGGCTCTTTCATTTCCTTTAGTATTAATAAGACCACCATAAGTGTTTATATCTTAACCATGAATTCATTATAAATCTTTAAACATTATTTTGAAAAACAAACTAAATCAAATTTCACCATAAAATTGAAACAACAAGAACAACACAACGATGCCAAAACTTATCTAGAAGTGAATTAGAACCAATACATAAGTTACCATAAATTCCCAATAGACATTTCCTTTCTCCAAATTAGAAGAATTTAAGAGTAAATTGTTCATTAGTTTATTGATAACCCTCCACGGTATTCTAAAGAGTGAAATTAGACCCGAAAAAACACTTAGGAAGCCAAGACAAAACCTTCCAGAAAACTGAAAAACTAAACTCTGGACCTAGTGCATAAACATGGCATAAACTTACCCTAAAAAGTGCATTGCCCCTACATAAACTACCTCCAGAAAGTGTGTTGTCCTTGCATAAAATGCCCCCCAAAAATGTGTTATGATTAGGAGCTCCATTGTAGATTGATAGTTGTTCTCTAAGGAAGATATGGAAGTCTTTAATCCAATGTCTCATGCATACTCAACATAAAAAATAACAACACACACAATAGGTCCAAAAAACTCAAAAAAATTAAAGGGGGTGTGGGGGAATTGAACACACACCCACAACGAAGGAAAATAAAAAGGTTCTTTCCCTAGTGGAGTCGCCAATTTGCAGCAAGGATGTGCAAATTTTCAGATTTAGAGGTTGTGTTTTAGATATATACAAATATGGGAAAGAGAGCTAAAAAACCTAACTCTACTTAGATTTTCTATCCTAAAGTTTGCATCATTCATGAAAGGAAATAAACAAAAGCATAGAGGAAATAAAGTGGAAAACTTATAAAGAATAAAATAATTTATCCATTACCAATGGGAGGCCAAGTACAATATCACCTATGAAGAAGATCTCTAAAGAAAGTATCTCCAAGACCTCCTCCTTGGGAGGGTCCTTTGCTTCCCAAGTGTGTGGTAGATCCCCTCTCCTATGGCTGTAAGTAGCTTGGATGTGCAAGATAGCTATAAAGAGAAATGAGTTCCCTTGAGTTCCAGGGCAATTCCGGTAGCATGTACTTACTTGTGGATTCATGATGAAAAATGGATAAACCTTTTGGTTTTTACAAGCAAAACACCCCCTTAACATGGTCATAATAAATAATGTTTTGTTGACCATATCAAGTTTAACAACTACTTTTAGGGTTTAGATAAGTCCACTTTCAACTATTTTACTTTTTTGGAAAATTTCGAGTGGAAATAGAAAAACCCAAAGCTTTTATGGGCCCTTGCAATGTTTGGGGGTGATTTTTGCAAGGGCAACACACTTTTTGGGGGTAAAAAAGGCATTGACTCCTTAGATGATGAACTTTGGACATGTGTTTTCTAAGGTTAAGTTGAGGTGGAGTGGGTGGAATGAATGGTGCCCATACTGTTTTGAGGTGTATTTTAATGAGGCGATAGAAAAATGGATGGCATGTGAGATGCCCATCTATGCCTCTACTCAATTTTAAATACCTTAATATTGCCTTGATCGAAAGCCTTGAATGCATTGTGACATAGTAAGGAGCATGCTTTGCCAAAATAAATTGATTAGAACCATGGTCTCCATTAATTAAAACTTAGAGGGTTGGGTGGTATGAGACCTCCCCATTTTTTTCCAGGTAGCCTTCTCCTAGTTACATTGCTCGATTGGCTTATACATCTACTTGTTGATTAAGCTCTCTTAGGATATAATAAAGCACAATATTTTTTAATCAAGATTTTGTTTTTGATTTTGGATAGTGATCAAGCTAGGGAATTGTCAATATATGCTACTTGTTCATGAGCTTTATAAGAATTGCCGAATCCCCCACTATCACCAGAGACCTTACATAAAGAGAATAAATGCATCTGAGTTCTCAAGAAGAGCATAGACCTCAACTTCATTATTGGTGGCTATTCCCAATCGTTAAACAACATAACTTGTTTCACAGTTTCCTTCAAAATCCTCTTTAAATATAATTTTTTTAACCATTTCAAATGTTACATTTTATTTATATATAATAATAATAATAATCTATTTTTAAGGTCATGGCCAAGCCACACCAAATTGGTGTATGAGACCCCCTTGTTTGTGGGACAAGGGACCCCCTCCACCCAACGATTTCACTGGTAAAGTCTACGGAGGTATACACACCCTACCCCCTAATATATATATTTTAAAATCTAATACTTAGGGGCGGAGAAGGTCTGATCTCATACATCAATTTGATGTCTTGCTTCGTAAGCTTAAAAATAGATTATTATTATGTATATAATATTTTATTTAAATATCTAATATTTGTAAAAACATATACCTTGTATACCCTACCCCCTAATATATATATTTTAAAATCTAATACTTGAGGGGCAGAGGAGGTCTGATCTCATACATCAATTTGATGTCTTGTTTCATGAGCGTAAAAATAGATTATTATTATTATGTATATAATATTTTATTTAAATATCTAATATTTGTAAAAACAGATACCTTGCCCTGCCCTCTTATGATTACTTTTATTTTTATCGAAACATGGACTCGTTCGAATCTGTGGAAATATTTCGAATGCTTACCCTTGACGTTTCTCACGCTTTCGAATTAAGGCTAGGTGAGCACTAAACAATTACGATCTCTTCTCATCGAGTACTCATCTCCATCCGGGAATTCTTCTCCCTGCAATGTCCACTGTCCCGCGATTCGAACCCTAGCTCGGAAATTCCCAATCAAGGATTTAACGGATCGTGAACAGCGGGCTGCTGATCCTCCTCATCATGTTGGCCAAGCGATTGTTTCAGAAAGCATTACAGAAGGTATTTTTCATTTCATAAACTTATTATCCCTTCAATTCTGAGTTGAAGCATTTAATGTCACCGGATGCGTTGACTTTGAGCTTCAGTTAAACATTTGCTCAATATACTGCAAATTAGATAATTGCGATTATAAGTTACTTCTTCAATTCTGCTGGGCTTAATGCGTACAAACATCTAACAATAATACTTCCTTCAGATTATTCTCCTCTGCATTGCCTGTGGAAGTTTAAATTCAAGTTTCTCTATATTTATTTTGATTGTAAAGCATACTTCTTATGTTTGATAGGTTCGTCGAATATGACACATTTAAGGTACTGTGCCACTTTCTACATATAGATGACATTATTATTATTTTTGACAATAGATGGTCTGAGTCTTATAAAATACTGGACAAGCAGAATTGCGTTCAACAAAAAAATCAAACAATTAGTGTAACTATACCAGTGGGAGTGCCAAAGCAGAAAACATTAGTTTATTGATAAAATTGAATAGTCAGTATAGGAGTACGTAGTGAATGCACCAAATGTGGTACATAAAATACAGTTTGCAAATTGCAATTATATTTATGTATGTAATATATATGTAATATGTATCCAATAAAAAGGATAATGCAAACCTCAGTTTTCCTTGTTGCACCCTATGACTAAGCACAGGGTCATGTGACATGCAGTGTAAAGTCATACGACTCAGGCTTGGGGATAGATCAACGAGTTAATGAATAAGAGTATGATTTGAACATAGGAACTGTTGCGGATTTAAACTCTACATAAAACCCAACACCCCAACAAATAAAAATACTTGAAAAAGTTAAAACACTTAAAACTAAAGAAAAAGTTTTTCATTCCATGACAAACCCTCCTCATAGACATCAAAACAAACCTAAAAGCTCGTAAAATCAAATATACATACGTAAAGGTAAAACTATACATCAAAGTTCTAATTGTTTATCAATATATTATACAAAAGTTTAAATCTTTAAATGTACAAACTCCATACTCTAGGTTGCAAAGACTTTGGATGACGATGAACTGTGGCATGAATAAATTATGGAAAAATTATCTTCCATGTCGTACGTGGCACTGCATAGTGCAACTATGCGCATCCATGGGAGGCAAAAGCCCTTGTCTATGCATTAGAAGGTCTTACTATCTTAGTGTCTAGCCAACAAAAATCTCTCTCTAAATGATGGCTTTCTTGTTTCAACTATTCAATCTGATGTTGGATCAACCTTCTTCAACTCAATCACATCATCATTCTTACTTCTCAATGATATTAAAGAACTTTTAAGTTTATCTTTGACTCTTTAGATGTGTAACATTTCAGGTCAGCATAACTACCATGGGTTTGTTACAGTGAGATTCACAACATTCTCTTCTAAATAAGCAACAATAACAGCAACATCACAAATCTCTTTAAACAAACAGTAAACAGGGCACACTGATACCTTTTCTTTGAGAATGCATGATAATAGCAGATAATAAACAAAGCAATAATAGCAAAAGATTAAACAAAATAACAACACTTACCTGTATCCAAAATGTGAGGAAGAAGTCCCTCTTCCCAGTGCAAACCAGGGGGGTCTGCACACTGAAGTAGCAATATGTTGGGGAAACATGCACTCATGGGTGCTTTTCCTCTCAACCAAATGTATAGCCAGAGATGCTGGCAGTGCCAACTGTACAAGGGCCTCAAGCTCATGTACTAAGATAGGTTATCTCAAACACACTAACAACTATCCGCAAAACCAATAGGCAACAAGTTGTCAACACAAAAACTCAACAACAAGGTCTCAGTTCAAACAAGACATGCACAAGGCCACATCCTTCTAATTGGTGGATGAAGTCTCTGGTAACAAAATCAACACCTTTCTGCAGGGTTGTGATGTGACAAAGGACTACACCCTTCTCTGGCTATGGTGTTCTTCACCTTCACCAGGCCTACGATGTTCCCATAAAACAATTGAGAACTAGGACCAACACCTCCTCCAGGCTATGATGCTTCCTAACATCACGTGCTCACCAATGATGACAACAATGAGCAACCCACAGTCTGACCCAAATTGTCAGCACAGCTAATAGCCAACGCTTCCTTTCCAAGTCTCTATGAACAACAGACTAAGGTTTTCCAAAAGGTCACAAATCGCAAGGCACAACTTGACACAACAACCATTTCCCAAATAAGCTAGCACAAATCCCCAATCTTCTCACACATATGTTCAATCTCCCCAAAAAGTGCTACTTACCTCCATTAAATAGGTTTAGAGGTAAAAGTTAAGGTTAGGTCATCACTAGATTAGGTCCTATGATAAACTCCCCCCCAAGGTCACATCTCTATCTCCGGGGATATAAACCTTAAAGCACTTTACACCAATAAATCACTTGAATTGATTATAATTCCATACTGAATCCGCACTTAGCTATCCTAAAGTCATTTTAAGTTAAAATACTAGATTTGAGCAATTCTTGGGAGTGCACTATCCACAACAATGATATTCTTAGCATTTGGTCTGCTCCTAGTATCTGACTAATATCAGTGTGGCTCCCAAGGATAAATCAACTCTAATGTAACTCAATATACCTGCATTTTGATTAGTATCTACATAATTAATAATGCAATAATGTTCACCAAAACCTATAATCTCTGCCATAAATAACCATTTACATATTATAAAATCCACCATAGTATAGCGTGAGTCCAACATCAAGTATTAAGGTAAGATAACATTAGTCTAACATCATGTATCAAGTGAAGAAAACTGAGGTACTATGAGGCTGCCCAACAGGTCTGTCTTTGACCTGATGTTGGGCTCTAAGTTTACACTCCAAAACTGTCCTTTGCTGCTGATTTAGGACAGCAAACAGTCAAGTAACTTTCTGCTCATAATTTTTATGGTTAAGTGTTGTTTTGAGGTGCCCTTGCAAGTGTTTTCATACCAATGGTTAGCACATGCAATAATACTCAAAACAAATTACACTCCTCGGATCTTTACAACTCTAAAGTGCTGATCTACACATCTAAGCATGCATGAAATTGGACACAGGTATTTTTGGTCAACATGTGTGATGTCCTGTTCCCAAGAGTAGGCCAGCAGGGAGTGACTTAGTAGTCTATGTGTTCCCGTAGACTATAGTTAGGCTCAAACATGGAACAAGATGGAGAAATAAGGGTGATTTGGTGGCTAAACAATGAATTAAGCCAAAAAGCTTAGGAAAAGTCACTTAAGCCTAAGTCAATGAAGAATTAGAATGAAAAGGTGCTAAAGGGGGACTTAATTAATTAATTATTCACCATAGGAGGAAAAACGCATAGCTTAAGTGAGGTCAATGGTGAATTAGATCGGGAAGGATATAAAGGGAGGAATTTGACCTAATTCCTCATTATGCATTGTTATGATTTGATGTTGAGAGTTCCTAGAGGAGGAAGAGAGTCGACTTTACTGTTTTGTGGATTTCTGGAGGAAACCACCACCATTGATCGGTTTTGGTGTTGAGAGACACACCCTAGCCCATCGGAGATATCATCTAGGTATTTCACCGTGCTATTCAGGAGTATTCTGTTGCAGTGTGCGGGACTCAGCCAGTGAGGGCGCAAGTCAGATCAAGGGTTTGTGGAGCTGCACGAGGTTCGAGCTCAGATTGCATTTTCCTTTCGACCCAGTTGAGATCTAGCTAGGGCGCTTAGATTGAGCCACTTTCCATCAGATTTTGACGGTGGAATCTTGTATGGCGCATCATCCAGCCATTTAGGGCGCAGCTCTTCCGACAGGACATTTGAGGTTGCAGACGGAGCATCAAAGCAGATCCGCGGAAACCTTCTTGACCCAGTTCTGCATTTGGCGAGACGATCGTTTTGAGTCCTATAGCAGCTGATTCTGTTGGTGGAATCATTTGGGGCGCATTCAATGTCCTAGGAGGTGCGCAAACCCCCCAGGGGTCGAGATCCAGTGCCTCAGAGACCATATCTGACATCCGGCACTCATCCATTTCAGTCTAGAGGCCAGGGCACTTCTATTGGGACAATTTCTAGCTCATTCTGACGGGTCTAACCTTCCGGACGAGTTTTCCAGCTTGTAGCGGTTACCGTACTTCTCTGGAATCGCCTATTTTGCCGATCTATCCGTGCATGCATCAAATCTGCCTTCATCTTTTGATCATGGGTATTTTTATGCTATTTGCTTGTATTCTAGTGACGATCCATCAGATCTAACTGATGACTATACTCTATATTTCCAGTATGTTATTGTATTTCCATGCTTGAGTCGCATAATACATATTCTTGGGCAGTTGATGTTCTTTATTTCCGCATGCATCCTCTATATACTATTTAAACCATAAATATACAACATGCACATGCAATAACCATAAACATCTCAAACACACAACTGAAACGCATCCAGAAACCCCCAGAGTATCAAATCTGAAGATAAAACGCATCTAGAAACCCCCAGTGTATCAGATCTGCGAGACAAAACATTAGATCAGTAGCAAATATCTTGATCAGCGGGATCAGGGATATTTCAGTGGTATCAGAGCTTTAGTCCTGCCAGTCTGTGACTAAAGACTATGAGTGTAGTAGAAGACCCAGATGGCCGTGAGCACGTAGGTGACGAATATGTCACTTACAACAGGCGCAAGGAAAGAAGGCCTATGCCTAACTTTCCTCCTTTCCCTCCCAGTTCAGAGGAAGAGGAAGAGGCACACAGAGAAGTATAGAGAAGAGTAGAGCGTGAGGCCGAGCACGAAGCAGAGAGGAGGCTGGGTGATAGATATGAGCGACCAAAGGGCAATGGTAAGGCCCCCATGGAACCAGAGGCAGCCTTCAAGCAGGTTATCAGTGATATGTTAGCTAGTCAGCGGACCATGTCTCAGTCCTTGGCTCAGGTGGATGATAGATTGGCTATGGTGGACATTCCGGGCACACAAGCCCCACATGCAGCACAAGGGAACTCAGGGGCAGGCAGTAGACCCCAGTCACCCACTCGCACATACACCCCTGCGAGTAGGATTCCCCGACCGTTGTTTCCTAGTTTCCAAAGGGCACCCCCGGTAGCAGCACAGATGCCGATAGCACAGAGACCGCCCACTCATGCAGAGGACATTGCAGAGTATCAAAGAGAGTATGCAACATTGGGCCGTGACTTCCATCAAGATATGACCCTAGTCGAGTATTGTGGGCTCAGACTTAGGAACTGCCCCAAAGAGCCACAAAGAGGTGGGCCGCAGCTGCAGGGGCATAACATTGATTTCATCCGAAAAGTTGGTAAACTCACCATACCTTCTTTCGACAGATCGTCCAAATGCATCGCTAGAGCTTGGGTACAGAAGCTTGACACCAACTACAGGCTCAACCAAATGACCGAGACAGAGGCCATCAATTTCGCCACCTTACACTTAGAGGGTGAAGCACACGAGTGGTGGTATCATGGATTGGTGACATTGGGCCACAGTCGCATCACCTCCTACTGAGAGTTCACAGAGAGACTCATGGACAGATTTGACAGGAGGGATCCAGAGATCCATTTCAGAGATCTAGCTCAGTTGAGACAAACTGGCACAACAAAGGCATTCATCTCAGCGTTTCAGCGGGTAGCAGTGGCAGTGACAGATATATCCGAGCCCCGACTGATCATGTTATTCACAGAAGGGCTCACAGAACCCTTGATAGGATGGGTGAAGGCATACCGACCTCACACCCTACAGGATGCCATCCTACGCACTAGAGATTTGGCAGACTCAGTGCCAAAAACTAAACCCTTTTTGAAACCCTTCGTACCACAGAAGGATCGGGATCGGAAGCCATTATAGAGGGAATGGAAGGGTAAGGAGAAGTTGGATGATGAGACGAGGCGAGAGCTTATGAGGAAGAAGCTTTGCTTCAACTGCAGAGATCTTTGGGTCCCAGGCCATAGGTGCATGGGCAAGGGAGAGATTCACTATATTGAGGTGGCTGCAGACAGTGTGGACATTGAGGAGGAGGAGTAGGACAGTGGATCCACCAGCTCAGAGGAGAAGCCAGAGCAGGCAGAGGAGCAACCTCCCTGTAGACCATCGACGCCGGTCGGGGCCCACCCACTGGTTGTTCCACAACCTCCTGAGCAGGTTAGCAGATGGAAACCAACAAAGGGCGGAGTCATAGCGACCCTTTTTGGTGTACCCAGGTACGACACCCTCCGGATCAGAGTTATTATTCAGGGGCAGCGGGCAATCGCCCTGATAGATGGTGGGGCCACCCACAACTTCATCGACGCTTCATTGGTATCGAGACGGGCCCTTCAGACAGAGGAGTTTGAGGGATTTGATGTCACAGTAGCAGATGGCCATACAGTGGAGTGTTTAGACAGAGTTCTGGACTTGGAGATTAAGTTGGGCAACTACACCGTGAGAGATACATTTTATGTGGTTGACCTATCTGACACAGATGTGGTTTTGGGAGTTCAGTGGTTGATCACCTTGGGTAAAATCACTACCAACTACCAAACCTTGG
>SNQJ01S0054718.1:0-22924 GCA_010110895.2 Picea sitchensis
GACTTCGTGAGTCGGGATTTTAGACGCCGTAACTTTAGACAAAATAGTGTCGAGTGGCGAGACGCCAAGAACAGATTTAACCATGGTTAGCTTTTTGCCTTTAATCCTTGACCAGGGTTATCACAAAATTACCTCGTGTTCTCGTCTCTCGGGGCTGTAAAAATAAAAACTTGGGTTTGACGAACGTCGAGGCGCGAAACCCTGATGATGTCAAATCATGAGTTAAAATATTATACCCTAGTTAATGCCTCGGGCGAAAATTGGAAACGACTTCGCCGCTTCGTGACTCGGGACGTGTGAACTCAAGGATTAAAGTATTCGACTTGCGATATCAGGAAATAAAACAAAAAGAGTGAACGTTCTTACAAAAGTGAACTTGTTTTGAGGGTAGAAAAAGCATCGCTACTTATTAGACAAGGTTGCAGAGTTTTCAAAGTTTTGGGGGGGGTGGGGGGTGGGAAATCAAAATGCCATCTTTAGATTTCAAGTATCAAAAATTGAAAATTGTGAAGGGTAAAAATAAAACAAGGGAGGCTCCAACAACTCCAAGATGACCTCGAAGATAATGGAATTTCTGCTCAGTGAAGGTCTTGGTGGAAATGTTTGTCGTCTGTTCTGCTGAAGGAAATAACTGTAAGTCGATGATCCCCTCGTGTACTAAGTCCTAGATGTAGTGCATGTGGATCTCAATGTGCTTCATTCGTTTCCTTTGAACTAGATCTCTGTAGAACTTCAGAGTGCTCTAGTTGTAACACCAGATGACGTTCGATCAATGAAACTGAATGCCCAACTTAGTGAGAAAATGTTGTAGCCACATAGCCTGAATGGTTATGTTAACTACCCCTTTGTACTCTGCCTCAACTGAAGATAGAGAAATGGAAGATTTCTTCTTACTCGACCAACAGATAGGCCCGGAACCAAGACTAAGTGAGTAACCAAATGTGGACTTGCGATGAATGTTATCGCCAGCCCAGTTGGAATTAGTAAACCCAATGAGATCTAATGTAGAGTCTGTTGCATAATGAATCCCAAAAGTGATGTTGCCTTGTACGTATCGAAGGATACGCTTTGCATCTCTCCAATGTCGCTCATGTGGCTCCTGCATGAACATGGAAACTATGCCAAATGCATATGAGAGTTCTGGTCTGGAGTGTGTGAGATACAACAAGCTCCCCACTAGTTGTTTGTACAGTGTGTTGTCAACCAGTGGACTCTCCCTGCCATCGTCAAGTTTGACTCCTGATAGCAAAGGATTTGGAGCAGACTTGCAAATTGTCATGTGAAATCTCTCAAGGACATCTTGTGCATACTTGGCTTGAGACAGTTTGATGCTTGATGCATCCTGACTGATCTCAAGTCCAAGGAAGAAGTGTAGGAGACCCATGTTTTTCATCAAAAACCTATCATGAAGAATCGTATTGACTGCAGAAATTATTGAAGTCGAGCAACCGGTGATCAACAAATCATCGACATACAAAACTAAAAGTAGAAGTGAATCAGTCATCCTAAGCATGTATACATTCGGGTATGATTTACAATGTACAAAGTTCTGTGACAACAGGTAGGAGTCCATCTTGGCATACCATTCCCTCGGAGCCTGTTTGAGGCCATAAAGTGACTTCTTCAGTCGACAGACCAAATATGAGTCCTGCATAAATCCCTGGGGATGCTCCATGTAGATCTCCTCAGAGAGATCACCATGAAGAAATGAATTCTTCATGTCCATCTGATGGACTTCACATCCCTTGGCTACCACAATGGAAAGTGTCAATCATATGGAATCCATCTTCGCTATTAGAGAAAAGGTCTCATCATAGTCAATACCATGAACCCGCTAAAATCCTTTGGCGACAATCCTAGCTTTGTATCTGATGATCTATCCATCCGCTTCACTCTTGGTCCTGTAGACCCATTTTCATCTGACAAGTTTCCTCCCAGAAGGAAGGGGAACCAGATACCACGCCTGGTTCTGGAGGAGGGATTTGTACTCCTCCTACATGGCGTATTCCCAAAAGGGATTTCCAAAAGCCTCGCCATAACACTGTGTATTTGAAGATTGAAACAAGAAGATATGCCTAGAAGGAAATGGTTTAGTGGAATTGAGTGCAACAGGAGTCTCATCAAAATCAAATTTAGTCCTCCTAGTATCAGTTGGATCACCTACGAGATACCCTGAATCCTGAAGAGTAGTCTGTGCCCACTTGGGCCTCTTCTCTGGCTCTACAACTGCATATGGATGTTCTGACTCTGCATATGACTATACTGACTCTGAATTTGAATATGAATCGTTTGAGTCCCCTGAATCAGAACTCGCATCTGAAGAAGAGTCGTCATTTTCATTCTCATCATCTCGGACAGGTGGAAGAGTGAAGGTGTCTGCATGCGGTTGTTGAGGTACATGCGAGAAACTTTCCTCGAATTGGACACTATGCTCAATGATGAGTCAGTTCGAGGAAAGATCAATAAGATGATATCCCTTCACATCATCAGGGCATCCAACAAAAAATCACTCAGTGCTCTATGGATCAAGTACCTTCCTCTTTTCAGAGGGAATCTGGGCCCATGCACAAGAACCAAAAATTTGAAAGTGGGTCACTTCCAGTTTGAGGCCGCTCCAAGCCTCGTAAGGGGTATTATCCTTGACATATCTATGGGAAGATATGTTTTGGATGTATGTTGCACAGTTAAGTTCTTCGGCCCATAGACTCTATGGTAGTGACCTTTCATGCAACATACAAGATGCCATCTCCTTTAGAGATATGTTTTCCTGCTCAGGAACTCTATTTTGATGTGGAGTGTAGGGAACTGTATGTTGCAACTGAATCCATGCCTCATGGAAAAGACTATGTATCTCATTATTTACATACTCTCCCCTGTTATCAGATCGGAGGACTTTGATCTTCTTTCTGGACTATGTCTCAACCAAAGCTTTGAAATCTTTGAGGTGTTGAAAGACCTCAGATTTTTTCCTAAGAAAGTAGATCCATGTAAAATGTGAGAAATCGTCAACAAAAATGAGAACAAACCTCTCTTTGTTGATCGATGGATGCGGAAAAGGACCCATGAGGTCACTGTGGATCAGATCTAAAGGTGTGAAATCTCGGTAAGACTTTCCCTTGTCGAATTTCTCTTGAGGGTGTTTTCTGAGAACACATCCCTCACATACTCCCTTGGAGAAATGGATGTATGGTAGACCATCAACTAATCTATGCTTGCTAATATGTTGCATGTATCTAAAATTCAAATGTCCAAACCTTTCGTGCCATATCCAACTACTTTCATCAACATGAGTAAGAAGTAAAGCAGAATCAGGTTCAATGAATTCAAAAAAAGTACACAATCTAGACTGATGATTTACCTCACCAGTAGCAACCCTGGAGTTGGTTTTCATGTCATAGATGTACATGAAATTTGGTGTGAATATTACTTTCTTTTTGGTTTTGGAATTCGTCATCTGATACACAGAGAGAAGGTTGACAAAAAGCTTGGGAACATGCAACACATTCTTGAAGCTTTCGTTGGTGAGTTCAATCCTTCCTTTGCCAGTGACTTCGACAGAAGAGTTGTCCCCCATCAGAATAGGAGGACCTTTTCATGCATCCAAAGAATAATATACTTCTTTTGAGGTATCCATGTGATGTGATTCTCCTGAATCTACGATCCAAGCATCAGGAGAGGAGTTGATGGAAATCAAGGCATGGCTAGAATTGCCTTTCTTAGAATTCAGATCATCTGGCTTCTTCTTATTTGCACCCTCGAGTATGCGATCTTCAAGGTTGTTTTTCTGAAGTATCTGGGACATTAGATCTATTTTGTTTTGCCCGCATGCAGATTCCAAATCGAATCCTTTGTGATAGTATGTGCATTTATCTCATTTTCTTCCCTTTTATCCTTTGGATCCAGAGGCATCGGTGAAGGGTTTTGTGTACCCTTCCTTCTTCGCATGTGCATGATCTTTCCGCTTATATTTATCTTTAGATTTCTGATATTTGTGTTTTCCATCATGCATAGTGAGTTCATTCTCCCTTGGGCCTTTGATTGTGCCCATGTTGTTGAGCTTGGTTTTCTCTTGTGTCAAGGATTCGATAAATTCCTCAAGAGAAGGAATCTTCTAGGTGGCTCCAAAGGCGAATATGATAGTATGGAATGTAGATACGAATACAGAAAATTCAGGAACAATCTTGGACAGAATGGTGAGAACCATTTGTTTCTCCTCCGTCGATTTATCAACCCCACAAGCTTTGAGTTGCGACAGTAAATCCTTGAATTTTGTAAAGAAATATTGGATATTGTCGAAGATTTTTGGATCCAATGTGAGTAGATCCACCTCCAGCATGTGTCCCCTCATCTCATCCTGTTTTCCAAATATCCCTTCCAACATTTTCCAGGCTTCATTGGGAGTCTTACAAGAAGATATGTGAAAAAGGAGATCGGGAGAGATAAGACTGCAAATTGTTCTGAGTGCCTCATCCATGCGATTTAACTACTTGGATTTTTCTATGGTTGAAGTTGATTTTGTATATGTATTCATGGTTAACCTATACAACCCTTTGTCTTAGAGATGTATGGTTATTTTCTCCTTCCATGCAAAATAGTTGTAATGTGTAAGAATGAATTCTTTTTGGAATTCCATCTTTCCGTTGTCTTCAATATTTTGTACCTGCAAAAAATTTTGGTGTAGCTTTTTCTTAGCAGTCCATCGCCTCTAATACCATGTAAATGTGTTGAAACTGCACAGAATATATATAGATAAACAATAATACACACATTTGCAAAGAGAATTGGAGAAAGAAGAACAAGGAGAGAAAGAATTGAAGAATTCTCATTAACCGTTGTGAATAATGAATAATTTGCACATGATATACTCTGTATAACTCAATGAGTTAAAATTGAGGTGAACCAATGTGCCATAGTGGTGTTCTAGAGTGATCTAGACACACACCAACATTTACGGGAGTGAATTGACACCTATTCTAGTCTCTCAGGCAGTTACAGGAGTGAACTGCCACCTAGTTGAGTTAACTAGTCAACTAGTCTTCAGTTAACTGAGTGAACAGAGAGTAGTGAGGAGTTAACTCAGGGAATCAAGGCTAATGCGCCACACTGGTGATGATACCAAGGAAAGGTCGAATTATCATGGTGATGATCCCAATGTTGCATGGTGATGATCCCAATGCAACATCTAAACTCAATTCAACTAGTCAAACTGAAGTGTCAACTGAAAGAGAATATTCTCTAGGTGGAATATTCTCCCCTAAAATATAGGAGACTGGATAATGACTAATTATGAATAATAAACAAGGAATAACCTTAGGAAAAACAAATCATAGGTGTGTGTGAAGTAACTCCAACAAAGGGTACCAAAGGGAAATGGTCTGAAATACAAATAAGGATATCGAATGGATTCGAGGTCCACGAGGCTCCATAGTCAAATTTGATCAGTGTAATTCCCAAGAAAAACCCTCAATATACAATCCCCAATACGCTTAGTTCGGCTTTGGAGAGGTTATCTCCTTTACCTTTCCTTATGCGACCTTGTGTTTAGCCCCTGTGTTAGAGGGGGGTCCCGACTGACTCTTACAATACTGGACTCTGACACTCCCTATCACAGAATCCTATTTTTTTTAGGTGTTCTTGAAGAGTTTCCTCTCCACACCTATTTCAAGGCTCTAGAGCCTAGACTACTTGGTGAACCGTACAAACAAAAGTCTAATTGATTTTAAGTGTTAAACATTGATTTTAATTGGCTTGACTTACTCAAAAGGGTATGGACATGAAACTTATGTTGTTTGGAAGAGACAAAAGAGAAGAAATACTTTAGAGCATTCATGAAAAAGTAAACTAGATTCTTCAAATTGAAATAAATGGCTTTTAAATCTTTGTAAATGAAAACTTTTCAAAATAGTAATCCAAGATCCTATAATGAAAAAAAATTCATAGAAGAGCTTTTTGTTTTATGATGCAAACTACTAAGCTTTCATGGAAATAGCAAGAAAGGAAACTTTAAAAAAAAACTATTTTCCTTTGTAAAAAGACAACCTATGCTACAATTACCAAACTAAATGCATAACTGAATGCACTAATTTTTTTTTTAATTTTTTGAAATGCTTAGAAAAGAAAAACAAAAGTAAAATATATTTTTTGTTTTTCAAGGCATAAACTAGATAAAGAGAAAATAAACCCAAGACTCATACAGACCATAAACCACTACATGAACGCATGGATTCACTAGAATCCACGGGAGGATCTAACACTTATAGGTCGACTCTAAACCTCTAAAGAAAACAAAAGAAAATGAAGAAAAACAGGGTTTTTTACAAAGAACAAGTTAAATTGAAACTTTGACCCAACCAAAGACCATTAACAGAGACCCTGAAGAGTTCAAGAAGGCCTGAGAAGCACAAAGCTTCTTGCTAAGAAATAAAAAGTCTTTTTTTTTTAAACCTTCCAAAACACAGAGATGTGGGTTGCTCACAAGCAACCTGTGTATGTACGCAGGTTGTATATTGTGCGGACTACTTATGTACGCGAGATAAACATAGGATAGGATGCGTACACCTCTAAAAAGTTTCAAAAAGAAAAAAGGCTTAGATAACTAAATGGGAAGGGAAGGATGGTAGGCACCTGGAAGGTGACCAAAGACCCTAAACTAACTCGGTAAACCTAGAAAACTAAAAAATAAACTAAAAAAAACAAATCAAACCCAAAATATCCCACTAAAACCCTAGAGAGACTTCCTCAGTGGAGTCTCCAATTCTACTATGGGGAAAATCCCCCTATACTGGGTCTAGGTACAGGAAGAGAATTGAATTCCCTTAAAATATTTTTCTACCCTTAAGCTAACCCAAAAATATCTAAACTGGAAGACAATAGAGAGGAAAGAAGTTCAATGGGTGCACCTTTAGTCCTTGTGGCTTGTGTAGACCTATTTCACCTTTACAACTTCTTAGATTTCGGGTCTCCTCCCAAAGTTGATCTGCAAAATCTTAGGAAAACAATGCTACAACACATACACTCTCTACTTATCACTTTCAAGGTTTATATATAGACATAAATGCATAAATCAATAAAATCATATACAAATAAAATATGAGAGAATAGCTGTACACATAGAATGGTATCTAGAATCAAGCTAACACTAGTCTAACTAGAAGACTACTCATAATCCAACTCTAACTAAGATCTAGTTAGGAGACACTCATTTAATGAGAATTTGGGGAACAAAGGGACAACTAAGAGAGAAAATTGGAACACATTGGAGAATGTGAGGGAAAATGGATTTTTAATTAAATTAAAAATGGTATTTACTTGTGAAACTTGGGGAGAGTGTGAAAAGTGTGTGGGTAAATATTACTAATTAAATTTATCAAAAAGATAATTAATTGTGCATGAGGACATGTGTCATTTGGGATATTTCTATAAAACAAATGGTGTAGAAGGGAAATTGATCTCACTTTTTACTTGGTAAGGTTATGTTGCCAAAATGGTTTTGACTGTGTTTTACTTGTGAGAGTTGGGATGCCAATATTGAGAGAGAGTGGAAGCTCTACCTTGCGAGGCAAGTCTTGGAGCTATTGTTGTTGGTTCTTGTGTGTGGCCCCTTTGCGGCTCGAGGGGATAAGGGGGAATAATAGTAACCCTAGCGTTGGCTGGGAGGTACCAGTGAAGTTTCGATGAATAGAAAGTAGGAAAACGAAAGGATCACAAGTCTTTGAAGGACAACGTCAACTCTCCATCCTCCATTGTTACGGTATTTTATTGAATGTTATATTAGCAAGAGTACATTGAAATTTTAAATTTTTGCATGATCAATGTAAAATCATGTTGTATTTTTGTATCAATTGGGAAAGTGCATCGAAGGAGAATGTGTAATTTTCGATGGTGAAATTGTCCATTGATTGTTTTCCTTTAATTGCAATCTCAGTAAATTTTAAAGATCTCTTGATCACAGGAATTTCAATTTATATGCAGTCATTATAATTTATATGCACAGTTTTGTTTTTATTCGCTGTAAAATTTAATTCGAAAGTTAATTGGAGTCAACACACTCTCATGATGAATCCTATTGCATCAGATATTCTATATGGTCGTTCACTTGTGTTGATAATACACAGACTTGAATTTTGTTCTTGTTGGCAATGAATAGAGGCGGTGATACCTTTGTTCTTGTAAATTAATTAAACCTCAACCCAGACTCAAATTATTCTATTATTCCCAAAAGATTGAATGAATAGATTAATGAAATTTACGATACCATTTCTATTGGAATGCAACACAAATATAGATTCCTTAATAGCTACCAATAATTTATGAGTATGTTAGGTTAAATGATTACTTCCTGAGTTAGAAATTTGTTTTGGTCTTTTAAAATTTTATTTAAAAGTCCAGATAATGAATGTGTATAGTCGTTTTAGAATTGTTATCATTAATAAGAATTGAATTATAAATAAAATCACGACGATGATGGTATGCCCCGTAATGGGATTGACATCCTAACAAATTTCATTATAAGACCAGAGTTGGCAATTGGTTTGATTCTCTACGAAAATGTTTGAAGGAATCACTTTTCAATTCCACCACTGTATTTTGCGTTGACTATAATGTTGTTGTGATAGTCTCTTAAGAAGTTCACATGCTAGACAAATTGATAGGGTCGTGGTTCTATTTAAGACAAATCCTGAAGGGATTCGAGACGTTCATTGTTAATAGTTGGATTATATGTATAATAAATTTTGGATTACGTTGTTAATGATTTTGTAGCCTTGAAATTATGAAGAAGTGTGAGCTCTGTTATTAAAATTCAAGTCGGATTTTTAGAATTTGTGTAGCCTCTCTCAAAGCTACTTGCTTTCGAATTTTAAATGTCAGAATCACACTGAGACTTATCTGCAAACCTAAGCTAACACATTAATGGTTATTGCATGTTAGTCGAAGCATTGGATTGGAACTTGCTTGGTCTTCAATGTTAATGTATTTTTAAATAAGAAAACATATATCATAATTTCTTGGGTCAATGGTATCCTAAAACTAGCAGTATGGATATTGAACGTTGTAAAGAATCATAAGTGATTGATTATGAAAATCAATTCTTGAATTTCATTTTTATCTTAGTGTTTATCATTGCATTCTCGTAGAAAGACTATTAGTTTAAGATCACATTGTCTGTGACATTTAATTTCAATTTAACTGTGTTGTAATCATGAACGTTGTGTATAAGTTGCACATAATTAGTACTATAGCGTTTGGGTCACTGACATCTATTGGATTCTAGAATTTGATCGTGTTTACTCTGGTACAGGATTTGAATTTGTATAGTTGGAAAACTATGTGTCTACCAATTTAAATTAAGAATTTAAATGATTGTGGTGTATGGGTAACCAAGAGTGAGATAACTCTTATAAGGCAAAATATTTTTGGTATGGAATAAATCGTTAAAGTGAGCAACAACTCACTCAAGTTAAGAATGGTCTGAATGTTAGGTTAATGGATTGACACTTTTGGATTTCTACTATATAAATTTATATTATTTTATATTATTAGTGTTAGAGTAAATACCTTGGGGTAAGAAGACTATGTTATCACTTATCAAAGAATGAGGGTAATGTTCTTAAGAATTGGGTTAGTAGAGTTAAATAACAATTTGAACTTAGAATAGCTTCTTCTTTGGACAAGAGCTAATGTTATACTCCTACTTGGTAAGAACTTGAATTTAACTTAAGGTCATAATGAAAAAGAATGTAATGTCTTGGAAACTTAGGAACATGTTGAGTGCTTATTGATAATTTTTTTGCCCCTTTTAGTTCCTTACAACATCTCGCATTGGATATAGGGTAACTTACTTAGGTATAAGATAAAAATACATTTTTGACCTCCAATTTAAAAATGGCAGGGACCATGGAGAGTAAGTATATTATAACTGTTATTATACTATGGAGTATGACTCACTCTTTGTAATAAAGAAATTGTTGTTAGCCATTATGGTTAGTGGTATGAATTGAAATTAAATTATAAGTTAATTGAACGAATTGATTATTTTTCAATGAGATTATTATGTGTATTGTTATGTAAACACTAACATCTTATGGCTAGAAATTGTATAAGTGATTCGTCAATTAGTGGGTAGTGGAAAATTTACTAGTATGCTTCCTATTAAAGTTATTTGTTTCTTGTTCATTATGCGCGAGAATTGTTAACATTTGTTTGGTTGTGGTGAACTATTATTACACTTTAAATTATGATGAGTATGGTTGTTGATTTGGTCATGAAATTTGGAATCGTACTTGGTTAAGGGAATTAGATATCTCCTTGTTCCTCAGAACAGTCGCCAGTCCTGAGACCTTAAATGGTCAAGATAAATCGGTTGAATCTTGGACTTGAGAGTTGATTATGTGTCTTGGAGGTCCTAACCTTGCAAGTAGGTTGGGCAGGTAGACTTATTTTTCATCTCTATATGATGAAAATAATCTTTTAGTCATAGTAATGATGATTTGATTTTTGTCGTGTTGTGATGTAGATGAGAATAGAATGTGTATTATTGAAGTGTGTTAATGAAATGTAACACTTGTTATAATAATGTCTCAAAAAAATAAAATAAAACATGTACCACTACTATACTCACTACTTTGATGTCATAACAAAGGGGACATTACATATCGTATCAGAGCAGGTTCAACCATGCGACATTGGACCGTTATGCCTTCCACTGTGTTAAACAAATGATTAAAATTATATCGCTAATAAAAATTTGAAATTATACATGCAGGTAATCATGGTTAGAAGACGTGGGGTAAGTAGTCGACGTGGTGCTAGAGGAACAGGTGTGACACCTCTGATAGTATCCATGCCAGAAGGATGTAACTCCCAGGGAGAAGAACATACCATTGAGCACGAGAAGGTTGCCATGGGAGATGTGGTAGGTATGATGATATCCTTCCAAAGGATGTTAGAGGTATTGATTAACCTCCTAGATTGAGATGAGGGTTCACAACACGGTCTAGCTGGTAGTAGTAGTATACACATAGAACTCGAGAATGCGAAGTTTCTCGATTTCTAGGTTTCCCCAGATAGTTTAGTCACCGAGGCATGGTTGGAGAATATGGCGATGTTCTTCACACTTCATGATTACACCTCCAACATGAAATTACACATGGAAGTCTTTCAACTGAAGGGGAGTGCTCTTATATGGTGGAAGATGTTCCTACCTCAACTAAACATGGTCTTCAAAGACGTCTCATGGGAGTTGTTCAAGGAATGGTTATGGGATAGGTACTTGTCCGAGGAATTCATTGACCACCAACTTAATGAGATCAATGCCTTACGACATGGTGGTCATACGTTTCCAGAGTATGAGACCAGATTTATGGAGCTACTTAGGTATGCTCTACATATGAACACATAGAAGTTAAAGGTCAAAATGTTTGTGTTCGGCCTTAACTTCAACATTCGTTTGAAGGTGAGGATTATAATGCCTTCACCATTGCACAATGTCATCTAGAAGTCCCTCATAGCTAAGGAAGAGATAAATAGTGGGGGTCAGGGTAGGAATCCTTTTAGATAGACTGGATAGACATCATGAGGAGTGGAGCAGTATCAGACACCAGCTAGACAGACTTCAAGGAATCGAGATACACCCAAAAGACCTATGTTCCCAATACCACGACAACAGACTCCTCAGTAGAGGACTCCTTACAGAGGACCAAAATAGAAGCAAAAGCATCGTACGCAACATCAGCAACAGTTTAGTCATGTTCAACAGAACATACCAAGATCATATATTGTTAGGCCAATAGTCTCTACTTCGGGGACTAGGAGCATTGGACCAAAGATTGGATGTTGGACTTGTGGAGAGCCACATTACCAGTGAGATTTTTTGATTGAGAAGGGAAGAGTGGTTGGATCATCAGTACCAACTACAGTTGGAGACTTGGGAAAGGCCTACATGATACTTTCTATGGTAAAAAACCGTTAGGGAGAGCACCAATCCACTATGCTCGAAATGTCAGGTACAATCATCGACTAAATTTTTATCATTTTGATAGATCCAGGTGCTACAAAGAGATTTATCTCTAGTTTAGCGCTAAAGATAATTAAGGTAATGGAATTTGAGCATGACAAGTTTAGATACGTAGAAATGGCATCGGGTGCCAAACATAAGGTGAGAGGAAAAGTTACGGACTATAGCATTAACTTGGGAGATTTTTTAATGAAGGCCAACCTATATGTCATTATCCTAGGATCTTATGACATAATGATTGGTATGGATTGGTTGGAATTACATGATGGGATAGTTAATTGTAAGACAAAATGATTAAGTTTGGCAGATGATTTGGGACAGGGTAGAGTGATTGTAGAATGGAACTAGAGGGTTTCCTTGAGATTTATTTCTTCCCTACAACTACAGAAGAGTATGCGCAAGGGGTGAAATATTTATTCAATCTTAGTGCTAAATGAAAAGGGTGAGGAAGAAGGATTATAAAACCTTCCTATAGTGTAAGATTTTGCAGACATGTTTCTATAAGAGTTACTAGGATTACCGCCCGAAAATCATTGGAATTTACAATAGACTTGAATACTGGAATTGAACCGATAGAGAGAACACCATATCAGATGTCAACGCCTCAATTACAAGAGTTGAAAATGCAATTGAAGAAATTTTTGGACTTGGGACTTACACGTCCAAGTGTGTCACCTTGGGGAGCACCATTTATTTTCATAAGAAATAAGGATGGATAATGGAGACTTTGTTTCAACTATCGTCAATTAAACAAAGCAACGATAAAGAACCAATATATGTTACCCAAAATAGATAATTTGTTTGATCAGATGAAAGGAGTGACAATATTTTCGAAGATTGACTTGAGATCGGGATATCACCAGTTATGGATCAAGGAGGAAGATATCCCTAAGACCGCATTTAAGATGATATTCAGACACTATGATTTTATATTTTTACCATTTGGACTGAAGAACACCCCAGGGGTATTCATGAGTTTGATGAATGGGGTGTTCCGTGAATACTTGGATATGTTTGATCAAGTATTTATTGATCATACTAATTTATTCTCATATGAAAGAAGAACATGATGAACATCTAAGATTGGTCCTACAGTGTCTACGAGAAAACAAATTGTACAGGAAGCTATCAAAATGTTATTTCTACCAATCCAAGATTCATTACTTGGGACATATCATATCTGGTGAAGGTATCGTTGTGGATCCAATGAAAGTAGAGGCTATTATGGAATGGCTAGCACCAAAACATGTACAAGAAGTACGTATATTTATGGTTTTAGTAGGATATTACCAATGGTTCGTAGAAGGTTTTTCAAAGATAGATAATTTGATCATGGAATTGCAGAAGAAGAACAAAAATTTTGTATGGATGTATAAATGCATGGAAGCATTTTAAAATCTCAAAGAGTTGTTGATGACAACGTCGATACTAAAGGTCCCCAACATAGAAAATGATTTCTTGGTATGCACAGACGCATCCAAGGAAGGTTTAGGAGGAGTTTTGATGCAAGACGGTCGAGTGATTGCTTACATTTCAAGGAAATGTAGAAAGCACGAGGAGAAATGCATAACGCACGACTTGGAGTTATTGGAAATTGTATATGCCGTAAGAGTTTAGAGACATTATCTGATTGGAAGGAAATTTTAATTAAAGATAGATCACTTTGGATTGCATCATATATTTACACAGAGTGACTTTAATGTGCAACAAATGTGTTGGTCGAAATTATGTAGCGAATACGACTTTGAGATTACCTACATTAAAGGAACATTGAATAGAGTGACAGATGCATTAAGTCAAAGACAACACATATTATTGATAATTTCTCTTAAGACAAATATTCTAGAAAAGATTCTAACCTTACAGATAGATGATGGTTGGTACAAGGATTTTAAGAATAATATTGGACAAAATACCATGATGGTACCGAATTATGAAGGTTATTCATTAGACAATGATGGATTTTTGAGATTTAACGAAAGCATTTAAGAAGTTTGATCTTAAGTGAAGCACATTGAGCAGTGTATATGGCTCATCCGGGAGTCGCAAAGATGAAGGAAGACCTTAATCCTTTATTCTTATGGAAGGGAATGAAAGAAGACATAGTTAGTTACGCAACGAGATGTCTAGAATGTTAGCAAGTGAAGGTTGAACATAGACATCTAGCAGGATCATGACAGCCACATGTTATTCCAGAATCAAAATGGGAGGTCATTTCAATGGACATTATTGTTGGATTTCCACTGACGACAAGGAGGTGTAACACACTCGACCCCTAAATACTCTTTTAAGGGGTGGAGCATCATAATTTCATTTTTCTTAACATCTCAAATACTTTGTCTGAGGTCTCTATCACATTCTTCTTGTCCATCACTTTCCAACCACTGTCTCCACACTCAAAACCAAGCCCTAGACCGGAAGATATGTTCTTCCCAAGTTCTTTGCACATTTTTTGGTCAAGGGCCACATGGATCCATCTCATTTTCACCCTCCTCAAGCTCTAACATCCATGGTGGACGTCCATTCACCGTCCAAACCAACAACGATACTTAACCCTCCTCTAATACATAAGATAGAGGAAAAATCCAGCGTTTAGCGCCCCTTTTCTCTTCTGTATGCAAGTTCTATGGAGTCCTGAATTCTTGGAATCTCCAAAGGTTGCCACATTTCCATGGCCTTCAACCCCTTTGGAGCATGCATTCCAACATCCTAGTTTCCTAGAGCAGGACTTCAACAAAGTTCTGGATACAATCTAGATCTAACGGTCAAAAGAGATCCTGAAGGGTCCCTGGATCTATGGCTTCTATTTCTTCGTGACTTCAGTGTTCAGAGGTTCCTTCACCTTGAACCATACTTCCTTATGGAGTGCCAATCTCCCAAAGTATTGGGTACTAGATCTAGCAGTCAGGAGAGATCATAACGTAATATTGGATCTATGGTTCCTACCACTGCGTAACTTCGGCGTCCGAAGTTTCCTTCACCTTGAACCATACGTCCTTCTATAGTGTCAAACTCTTGAAGTCTTGGGTACTAGATATGAAGGCACATATAAGTGGGTCCTACATATTCCTTTCGCCACATGGACCAAGCGGTGAGTGCCAGGTGTGATACGCAGCAAGTACGAGATGACACGTGGCCCCTTCAGTGGGTGACATGTGTCACGCATTACTAAGCCTATGGGGTCTACGAAATGCATGAATCTAGGTGACACATGTAATGTTACTTGTGAGTCCACGTCACCCTATATGATGTCACCTTACTACGTCATCCTAACTAATAGCCTTCCAAGCCCTTCAATCTCACAGTCAAGCCACGTCCACGTAACCCCTAGATCGACGACCTCCATTACTTCATAACTTTGATGTTCAGGGAGTTCGTGGTGTGACTACCTCCTTTCTCCTAGAGTGGTCAACGTCAGGCTGACCATGGTCTTAATCTAATGGTAAGTAAGAGTCCACGTGGTCCCTGGACCTATAGCCTCCATTACTTCAGGGTTTTGACCTTGTAGATTCTAGTTTTCTCTTGGATTAGGTCAACGTCAAGTTGACCACCATCTCAATCTGATAGTTGGGATCATTCCCGACCATCCTCAGATCTAGGGCCCACGTGACTTCATGATCAATAAGGGGATCGAGGTTTAACATGATGATGGGTTCCATTGTAAAGGAAAAATGACCACCAGTTGTTGGTCCACCATTAATCCATAGACTCAATACGTCTCTTGCTATGTAATTTGGTCTTTGCAATACCTATTTCCCTGGGGCGTCAGACTCCTGGAGTCCCGAACACTTATCTCCTCCTGAACTCACCCCAGGGTTCCTAGGATTTGGTTATATGGATTTTTTTCAATCCCCAAGAGCTACGCTCATACCTCTTGGCTAAGAATTGGTTAATTCATTCCATCCCAGAGCTTTGAACTAACGGAGTTCCGAATCCAATAAGAGCTAACTTCTTTCGGACTAGCGCAAGGTTTCCAGACCTTGGTCATATTTTCAGAGGATACACACACATAGTTCTCGGCCAAGAAATTGCTAAGGCCATGAGAATGAACCCTCGGTCACATAGATGAGAGGTATGGGGAATGAACCCCCTTGTCTACAATCTTTGAGTAGTATACCTCCTGAGCTTACTAGTACCTCAAATGAAATGAGGGGACGCTCCTTGTGTTTCTTCCGGAGTTTGGGTCTTAGATATTTATCCACTCCTACATAATTTGTGTAGGCTCTGTGCACCTTCACACTACCTGTCTTGAGCCTAACGAACCCCCTTATCTAGGAGGACCAGAATAACTATACGTGTAAACAAGCACACATGAAACTGTGCGCAAGTTCGACGGACTCATAGTTCATTTGTTTTAACTCGAGTCACTACATGGCTTGATACTTTACGTGTACAAACCAACACAGTCAAGCCAAAGATAAAGGAACATAGTCCAACCATCAAGAAAACATGTACATCTCTAAACATTCACAGGATATCCAACTTTATTTCATAGTTACAACTCAAATTACACAAGGTATGAGTATACCTATCTATTACAGTCGATCACCAACCGACTGACTGTGGGTGTGCACCTTTCGACCCAACCATAGGCTCAAAGGAATTCATTCTTATCACTCTAGCCACCCCCATGCCACGCCATGGTATCACTAGGGAACTTTCGCAATTTCTCAGAGATTCTTTCTCTATCACGGTCTCTGCGAGGTTTATCAGATGCATCCTCAACATCAATCTCACTGTCTCTTACTCGGGTCATGTTCTCCTCTCTTCTATTTATGTTGTCTGGTGTCTCTCCTGCTCTCTATAAAACCTCCCACGTACACCTCCTCCTTTGCAGGTCTTCTCTTGTCTATATTTTTTGTACATCTTTTCCCCAGATGGTTCTCGACCTATCCTATTCCTATTATGTTCCTTCTGTCAGAAGGAAACTTGGGTCAGCCTAGTCTACATACCCTACAGTACTTCAGGCTGACATTATTCAGTCAGGCCATGCTTATGTTCATGGGGGTGGTTTATCATCCAAACACCAGTCCTTCCTTCATTAATTGGTTCCTCTCCTCGGGATCTGGATGAGGATTAATATATCAGTAAAGGTAATTTGGGTCATCGGATCTAATGAAACCTCTCCACAGTTTCCTCATTCATTCCTCTAGTGATATCATAGCCAGTACTTCAAGGCTTCACCCCCACAGTCAGTTATTGGAAATTCAAACAATAATACATTTACATTGTTCCCATTCCATAGCATGGCTATCATAATTAATGATTAATTACAAGTTGGGGGAAACAAGAGTATTGCAATACCCTCCCCCTTAAAAAGGAACATTGTCCTCAATGTTCTTTCTTAGTAACACTGGTCAAGCCTTTCTCATTCAGTTGCTTAAATTTTTTTAACCCTCTTTCTTTTTCAGTGCCTTTTTCGACTCTTGTCCTTCATCACTTGTCTTCAATAATCTTCAACAACAAGCATATTAATCACAACTTTCATGCATAAACATTTTACTATTGCATAAAATTCAAGAGAATTTTCTAACTTAGCAAAATACTCATATGTGTAGTTCGTGGATTCATATCCACATGGATATCTTGTTTTCTTGGCTCACTGTTTTTCCTGGACATACCCATAGTGTTCATGATCCCAATCAATAGTGTAGGAGAATTCTTAAATTTTCTTCTTCCTTGCGGTCACTCACCCTCCAAGCCCAGGCTCATGCATCTCCTTTTTTTCTATACAGTTCCTCAGGTGATCCATCTTTCCTTGCCAAGTATTTCTCACACAAGAAGAATTTCAGAGACTTCATTGAGCCTTACATTCGAGGAGTCCCTCAAAATTTCTCTGTCGAGGCATCCCTACGGCTTGTGTTACCACAACACAACATGTTCTAGGAAAATCATGGCTTACCACAGGTTTCTTATGTTTCAACAACAATATATTTCATGCTTTTTGGCTTGACATCCTTCCTATGTCCTCCCTAGATATATTTTTTTCATCTCTCTTGTATCACAGGTATACAAAATTATGAGAAATCATTATCAATTTCAAATTCATAATTTTATTGCAAATCTACCACCCACATATTTCCAATTTCCACATTTATTTTCAGATTTGTTCCGCAGAGGAACCATATTCACAAGTATGGCGCTTTCCTTGCCATAGAATTTTATCTTAGCAGGTGAATGGTCTTCCTTATGGGCTTATGAAACTGCCATATCCAAGACCCTTTTTTCTTCCTGCAACTTCAACATTCCTCATCCAAACAAATTGTTAGTTTCCATGCACATTATATTTTCAAACGATCCATACTAACAGTCCAAGTCATTTTCATCTATTTAGGGTATAAAGAAAAAAGGAAATATTATTATTATGTAAGCATTATGTCAACATACTAAATTTTCCAAATGCAATTTAAATATCAAATGTCTTTAATCATTGTGCCAATATTCATGGCCACATTCACACCCAATGCAACCTTGCATTGGTTTCAATTTTTCCATACTTTATGAAAAGAACGTTGCCATGGTGTGTTGGAGCTTAACCAAACTTTTCACTAGAGGGATTATTCATTCTCGTTCATTATTGCAATAGGATTGTACTTCCTACTACAGGTTGATCATGATCCCAAATTAGCACATATGTAACTAAATGTTTCTCTTGAATGCACCCAAGCATTCTTCCTTCATTAGTAACTAGGGTTCCAACACTCATTGCCACCCAAATTTATTTTCTCTAACATCTATACAATGTAAGTAGAAATATTGGAAGGTCCTCCTTCGTCAATGTAAAATCCATTGTTTTTCTTTTATGTAAACTTGCATTTCCTCGAAGAAATTCCATGCAATGTGCTAACTATGAGTACCTTTATTCCCAATCTCCCTAGATTGGTTATCGTACCCACTATACTTGTTACTCCTGAAATTTTCTTGCAAGGATTATAACTCATCTTTGGCTGGCATAGACTCACTCTCTCTATTGTTCATATTCTTCTTCCCTGAATATTACCCCACTTGGGTAGCAATGACATACAACAACCAATCAAAATTATTTGCATATCATTAGGATAATGCAATCTTTTCAGAAGGGATTCATACCAATTCCCTTCATACCTTATGCCACATAGGTATGAATATTATTATACCTTCTCTGGTTGTTAACACCCTCTTGGATATTACCTCATCAATGGTGCTTTGTGGGGAATTTTAAAGTCCCTTCAACAATATTTTAAAAACAATTTCCTCATAGTTATCCTTTGCTTGAGGTTGTCCATCATTGGTAACTGTCTTTCTCAACATCTCCAATTCCCTTTCTACACATGTCATATCTCAAAATTATATTAGTCGTTATGTAAAATAAGAATGCAAGTATCATAGATTTTAAATCAATAAAATTGTTTTCAGATATGTCCTAGCAGATCTCTATGCACCTCATCACATTATCCTTAATGATCCCATGAGTGAAACACAAGCAATTCTCAATTGTTTCCACAATCATACAACCGTCATCATTATGGTGTCAACGCATTCACTTTCATCAACATACCAGCTTTCTTGTCCCAGAGAAAACATAATACACAACAAGAAAGGAGTTAAGGCTCTTCCCTTCTCCCAACTCCACCTACATAGCCTGGAACCTTCAATCCAACAGAGTAACTTTCCGAGGCCTCATTGCCTTTGTTTAATATGGATTCAACCAAGCCTATTCATTCAAACTTACTTACTTCCTTACTTATTCTCCTTTCTCCAAATGTACTCATTTCCACATATGTTCTTTAATCCTACAACTTTGTTAAACAATCTCGAGTCCTTAGGGTGAGAAAAGGATTCCTCCTTTTCTCCCCCCCCCCTTTTTTTTTCTTATGCAATCTACTTCTTATTTTGATCTTGCTGGTATTTTCCTTGAGAAGCCTCGGTTAGGCTCACCCTAACTCTTAGGAGACATAAACATGCCTTAATAGCAAACCTTTCATTAATAATGAGCCATGACCCTGTGCACGCTTCACATTACCATTATATTATTAGAATGGTCTACCCTCGTGGGTTAGTTTTCTACTCATCTATTTTGTTTTAAAATGTAGTCCAGGATTATTATATAAATAGGATTGTATCCCACTGCTCAATTCTCAACAGGCATTAAGGTTGTGACTTCATTCTCTTGACAGATTCTTCACACAATTCTTCCATAGGGGACTCCTTAAGCATGCAACTTCCTTATTGTATATCCTTCTCTATCTGTGATGGCCTCAACCTTGCATTAGCTTCAGTTGTTTACCAAATATTCCATAAGGAATATAAACATGCATCTATGTTATGCATTCATATTATGTACCCACACATATTCTGGTTTTGTTAACTTACAACCATGATGTACTTAACCATATGCATAATCATAAGATTTTGTCTAGCTGCCATAGGTGTATTTCACAACCTACCTACATCTCTATTTTAAAATCATTCAACTCATGATTTTTCACAATCATTATCATGTGACCCTCAAAGGCATAATCATTTACCTCTTATCATGACAACAGAGCATCCTTTCTTGTTCACTCTTTTATCTATTTATACTAGTATTTCCTGAGGGAATGGGGCACATTCTCCTTAAGCTATCATTCAAAACATAACTTTCACGACTCTTTAGAATGGAGCCAACCATGCATCCATGGTATTCACTTAATCTTGGCAACTACAATTATTTCCTTACATATCACTCATCAAGGTAGTCATAGTGTGCCTTTAGTACACCTATACACTTACATCATACATGTGCATCAATTGAACCTTTAATATATTTCACACCTAATTGATATTAATATCAGTCTTCATGTCAACAAGCCTCACAATGCATTAACCCATGCATTCAAACACATACAAACCTAGCCAAACATTCATCATGCAACTCATTTATTGCACCCTTTCCATGTCATACATGCACATGGACATATAAAACTTCTAGATCCTCCTCCAAGGATATTGTTTCCATCCTTATGACAAGCCTCGTAGGGACACTCAACACTGAGNCATTATATCAACCTGACAGTTTAGCAGACATAGTCATAATTATGTTTCCCTTTCTATGTGATAACAACTAGCAAGAAAACACTCTTCCATCAACTTTCATGAAAACAATTTCAACTCATAAATACAGTCTGGGCAATTATAACCATTCCCAAGTTAATAAAACAACCAATCTAGCTTCGAAGTTCCAACGGGTCTTGATTAGCAAACCTTCCGATCAAGGAAATCCTTTTCTAGATTCCCTTTACTAGGGTTCAACTATATCTATATGGATACCATCCACCACTGGATGTCAATATTGTTGGCATGATTTTAGACAGAGGTAGAGTATGCATGTTTTGTCATTGTTAGCAAAGATCAGCACGTTCAGTAGAGCGATGATGGCATGGAAATGGTAAGATCAACAGTGAGGAGCAATAGTGATCGATGGATCACCCATCCCAAATTCCCGATGACCATCATATCTGAATACAGATAGGAGGAACGCGTAAAAGAGGAGAAAAAATATCATACATTGGATCTGAGCACGAGGAATGACCATCATTGGATCTAGAAGAAGGAGCATGATCTTTAAGTACAAGATGAAGCAGGATTACAAAGTCCCGAAAGTAGGAGGGTCTTCCATCGTTGAGGAGTACATGTGGTGAGGGATTAACATTTCGCTGACTGGAAAGTCAAAGGAAGGCAGTCCTCTAACCTTCCAACTTGCGATATGAGAAATCGCGATAATATCTAGATCGTTTATCCAAGAGGGACATGTGGTGATATATCAGAGCATGAAAAAGGTTTCATTTCGGAGTTTCGGATACCGGGAGTTGGAGGAGTCAAGGAAGCAACTCCTGGTAGGAAATCATGATATGCGAGATCATGAAAACATATGGACTGTCGAATCATCAAGATTGTGGACCATTGATCTGACTCCATTTCGGAGTTTCAGATACCGGGAGTTGGAGGTGTCAAGGACACTCATGACAAGAATGCTGAAACGCGAAATCGTGAAGCACCTTTTGGCGCAGCCTGTGGTTACTGTTAGTGGTCACGTGAGAGGGAGGAGATAGTGGAGCTAAGCCCCTTTTCAGAGATCGCAACATGAAGAGTCAAGACTCTTCACCTCTGGATTGTTGAAATGTGAAATGCGAAAATGCCTTTTTGTGGAGGTTGTGGTCACCATTAGTGATCTTATGAGAAGGTGGAGCTAGTGGAGCTAAGCTCTTTTTCGGAGATCACAACTTGGAGTGTCGAGACCCTTCGACACAGGATTGTCAAAATGCAAAATGTGAAAGGAATTTTGATTAGGCCTATGGTCATAGCCAGTGGGCATATGGAGTAGGCGCAAGATCCATCATTGGTAATCCAATGGTGCAGGTTAATCAGGAATATGATCGAAGGGCCATCGTTTATTTTCATGATTAATAAGTTCAGTTACAATTCAGTTAGAAAATCAAATCATGGTTCTTGATCGGTTGGTGATACAGTTGTTGAGAAGTTTTTTTCTTTGCCCAAGGATATTTGAGGTGTAACTGATGAGACTGATGAGTATAAAAGGCGAGATGCAGCAACTATGTAAGGTTATTTGTTCTAACAAAAACAATGAGATGAATTGTAAGAAGGATAAAATGAAAGAATGTAGAGCATAAGAAAAAACTTAGAGATGAGTAACAGTCGCCCAAAAGACAGAAGCAAGAGGAGAGTAGCAGAATAGCATGAAGCAAGAGCAGAATAGCAGAATAGCGTGAGGTGGAGGAGAACCGTAGAAAAATTTCTGAACCAAAGAAGAATTGCATAACATTGAAGAAGGGGTAAGAATTGAAATACATGTATTGTTTGTTTGTCAATCATTTATTCATAATCAGGGAGGAAGCGTGGTGCTAGGGAGGACTGTGGTCCTCTGATATTCAA
>SNQJ01S0054718.1:22934-35478 GCA_010110895.2 Picea sitchensis
TTGTTGAGAGGCATAATAGATCAGTACAACAAATGAAAAGATAAATGATGAATGAAAGGAACATACCTCAGACATATTGGGTGGAAGAAATTCATACAACTATTCATATCCTTAACAAAGCACATCTCAAACCACACAGTGACAAGACTCCTTATGAACTATTGTTTGGAAGACCTGCTTCAATCAAGCACTTTAAAGTCTTTGGGAGTAAATGTTATATTAAGAATAATGATGAAAATATTGGCAAATATGATGACTTGGATAATGAAGGTATCTTCTTGGGTTATGATACAAACAGTAAAGGGTACAGATGTTACAATAAGAGGCTGCATAAACTGGTTGATTGTATAGACATAAAAGTTGATGAAGAAATCTCGGTCAAAAGTGTAAGTAGTGTTGAACCAAGCACAGAAGATATAGTTGAAGATGAAGATGAAAAGGTCCAAGGATCAGAAAGAGAAGAATCTGAATCAGATGAAGATACACATACTCAGGATGACATAAATTAGTAGAAAGAAACAAACTCACCTCTCAGAACTGTTAGAAAGAATCATCTTGAAAATCAGATAATTGGAGATATAAATAAAGGAGTTCAGACAAGAAGGAAATTGATTAAAGACTCAGAATAATCTCATGTTGCCTTTTTATCTATGACTGAACCTAAAAAAAATTATGAAGCCAGCCATCATGATGATTGGATTAGAGCTATGAATGAAGAGCTTGATCAGATTGAGAAGAAAAATACTTGGGAGCTTGTTCCTAGATGTGAAGACAAGAATGTAATAGGTTCCAAGTGGGTGTTAAAAAATAAAATAAATGAAAAAGGACAAGTTGTTAGAAATAAAGCCAGATTGGTCTGTAAAGGGTATGCACAAGTTGAAGGATAGGACTTTGATGAAAAAATTTCACCAGTGGAAATATTGGAAGCCATCAGAATGTTTCTTGCATATTCATGTCATAAGAACTTTAAAGTGTATCAGATGGATGTTAAATCAACATTTCTTAATGGAGATCTAGAGGAAGAAGTATATATGGAGCAACCTATAGGATTCTCATTGACAGATAACCCTGATTATGTCTGCAAGATGAAGAAGGCTTTATATGGACTGAAACAAGCACCACGAGCTTGGTATTATAGACTGGAAAAAATTTTACAAGACAAAGGATTCAAGAAAGGTATTGTTGATAGCAATCTCTACATAAAAACTGAAGGTAATGATTTACTAGTTTCTTTGATTTATGTAGATGACATTATTTTTGGCTGTAATAATGATTCCTTTGTTCAGTGGTTTGCTAACTCTATGCAAACAGAGTTTGAGATGTCCATGATAGGAGAATTGTCATATTTTCTTGGCTTACAAGTAAAACAGAGTTCTGGAGGAATATTTATCTCACAAGAAAAATATTTGAAAGAGATGTTGAAGAAATTTCAGATGGAAGATTCTTCTCCTATTAGTACACCTATGGTGGTTGGGTGCAAGCTTAGTAAAGATGATATTTCACCCAATGTTGATCAAAGGACATACCGATCAATGATAGGCAGTCTTCTATACATCACAGCTTCCCGTCCTGATATAATTCAAGATATTGGAATGGTAGGTCGCTATCAGTCTGCTCCTAAACAAAGTCATCTAGTAGTGGTAACAAGGATATTCAAGTACTTGAAGGGCACAATGAATTATGGTCTGTGGTATCCCAGAAATAAAAACTTTCAGTTAACTTCTTATTCAGATGTCGATTGGGAAAACTGTGTTGATGAAAGAAAAAACACCGGTGGAGGAGCATTCTTCCTGGGTGACTCCTTAGTAGCATGGCTTAGTAAAAAGCAAGGATCCATTTTATTATCAACTACAGAGGCATAGTACATTGTTGTTGCTGCTTGCTGCACACAGATTTTATGGATGATACAATCTATTGCAGATTTGAAGGTCACTTATACTGATCATGTTCCACTTCACTGTGATAACACCAATGTCATTAGTCTCTCTAAGAATCATGTAGTTCATTCCAAGTCTAAGAACATACCAATAAAATACCATTTTCTCAGAGAACAGGTTACAAATAGGATTGTTCAAGTAAATTATATTCCTTCCACAGAACAGATTGTTGATATCTTTACTAAACCATTAGTAGCGACACCTTTTGGATATCTTTGCCAGAAGTTGGGCATGACCTCACTATCAAATTAAGAGGGTCCATACTGTCAGGGGGAGTTTGTCTTGGTTGAATCTCTAATACCTCTGAATAATACTGCAACAACACAGGGGGAGTATATGCTTGTCACATATCTGATACCCTCGAGATGTACTACAACAGCTAAGGGGGAGCTTGTTTTTTCTTTGACATTGTTTTCAAAGGGGGAGAAAGTGTGGTAATTTCAATACAGTGGTAAAGCTGAATATTATTCAAGGGATTTCCATCAATGCCAAAGGGGGAGATTGTTGGCATGTTTTTAGACAGAGGTAGAGTATGCATGTTTTGTCATTGATGGAAAAGATCAACATGTTCAGCAGAGAGATGATGGCATGGCAATGGCAAGATCAACAGTGAGGAGAAACAATGATCAATGCATCACCCATCCTGAATTCCTGATGACCGTCAAATATGAATATAGATAGGAGGAACGCGCAAAAGAGGAGAACAAATCTCAGACGTTGGATCTGAGCGCGAGGACTGACCTTCATTGGATCCAGAAGAAGGAGCACGATCTTTAAGTACGAGATGAAGTGGGCTTATAAAGTCCCAAAAGTAGGAGGGTCGTCCATCGTCGAGGAGTAAACATGGTGAGGGATTAACATTTCGCTGACTAGAAAGTCAAAGGAAGGTAGTGCTCTAACCTTCCAACTCGAGATATGAGAAATTGCAATAAGATCTGGATCGTTGATCCAAGAGGGACACGTGACGATAGATCAAAGCATGACAAAGGTTTCATTTCGGAGTTTCGGATACCGGGAGTTGGAGGAGTCAAGGAAGCAACTCACAGCAGTAACTCGCAATATGAGAGATCATGAAAAAATATGGACTGTCGAATCATCAAGATTGTGGATCGTTGATCTGACTCCATTTCGGAGTTTCGGATACCGAGAGTTGGAGGTGTCAAGGACACTCACGACAAGAATGCTGAAACTGAAATCATGAAGCACCTTTTGGCACAGCCTGTGGTCATTGTCGGTGGTCACATGAGAGGGAGGAGCTAGCGGAGCTAAGCCCCTTTTCGAAGATCACAACATGAAGATTCAAGACTCTTCACCTCTGGATTTCTGAAATGCGAAATGCAAAGACACCTTTTTGTGTAGGCTATGGTCACCGTCGGGGATCATATGAGAAGGTGGAGCTAGCAGAGCTAAGCTCTTTTTTGGAGATCGCAAATTGGAGTGTCGAGACCCTTCAACACAGGATTGCCGAAATGCGAAATGTGAAAGGAATTTTGATTAGGCCCATGGTCACATCCAGTGGGCATATGGAGTAGGCGCGAGATCCATCATTGGTAATCCAATGGTGCAGGTTAATCAGGAATATGATCAAAGGGTCATCATTTATATTCATGATTAATAAGTTCAGTTACAATTCAGTTAGAAAATTCAATCATGGTTTTTGATCGGTTGGTGATATAGTTGCTGAGAATGTTTTGTCTTTGCCCAAGGAGATTTGAGGTGTAACTGATGAGGTTGATGAGTATAAAAGGCGAGATGCAGTGACTGTGTAAGGTTAGTTGTTCTAACAGAAACAATGAGATGAACTGTAAGAAGTATAAAATGAAAGAATGCAGATCATAAGATAAAACTCAAAGATGAGTAACAGTTGCCGAACATACATAAGCATAAGGAGAGTAGCAGAATAGAAGAATAGCATGAGGCAGAGCAGAACTGCAGAACAATTTTTGAACCAGAGAATAATTGCAGAACAATGAAGAAGGGGTAAGATTTGAAATACCTGTATTGTTTGTTTGTCAATCATTTATTCATAATCAGGGAGGAAGGGTGGTGCTAAGGAGGACTATGGCCTCTGATATTCAAGTTGATGCTTGAATATTGGGAGTTGTAGCTTCCATCTAGTTGTGGCTAGAGAAAAGGGTGGCAGGGTGGTGCTTGGGAAAACACAGAGTTTTCTGTATGCAAGTTGGTGCTTGTATAAGTGGAAGTAAGTGCTTCCATCCAGTTGGTGCTAGAACACTCAGGGAGTTGGTGCTTCCTTCTAGTGGGTGCTAGAGAAACCAGAGAGTTGGTGCTCTCAAAAAAGTTGGATCTTGTAAAACAGAGGTAGTAGCCTCACATTGAGTTGGTGCTCAACTATAGATGATGTACAAAACTTAAAAGGTTGCCTATCATTTCGAAGAAGAAGAGGTTTTCTTTCCTTATGGGTTTCCTCGTGAAAATTTGTCTCTGTGTATATCTTATGTTTGACTGATGCTCATTATTATGTTGTTCATATGTTGTATAATATTGATGGTCACTTGGAGAAAGATTAAAAATGGTTTAATTGACTTAAAATTGTTTAAGCACAATAACAATTGATTCACCCCCCCTCTCAGTTTTCTTAGTAATTTCAACAAATATAACCCATTGGGCTTCTAGAAGTGACCCAACACTTCCTTTACCAAATTTAGGATCAACATTTAATCAACCATTTTACCTTATTTATAATAAAATTTAATGTCAAATAACATTTTGACTATTCCCTTAATCGCAAATACGATTTTGAATTATGTTACTTACTAAGTATTCTAGTTCAGAATTCCATAGTATCTTTAGGTCATAATAAATATTAACCATTACACCTAGAATTCTTCCTTTTGTTTAGCAACAGTCAGGGACAAAGGACACTCTCCTCCTCCCATAAGATTTGTGGCAAATTAGTTTCCTATCCACCAAGCGAGGGAGGATTCTATGATTTCTCACTCAATCACTCTATATTTATACAACTTCATTTATCATCTTGATTAGAAAAACCCTACCTAGCAATTCATGTACCCAGAAATAAAATTTGTTTCTCAGTACCCTTCAAAAACCGAGAGCTACACATGCTCTCCCTTTTCAAAGAATGGTCACCAAACTCATTCCTCTAATCGTGAGGGACTATACACATATACAACGTTTACTCCTTCATTAAAGAAGTAATTATTATTTCTACGTATCCTTTCAATCCATTCACATCCTAGTCTTGCTATTAGTTCCCATCAACATAATCCCACTATTGTAGGATCGACTATCATTTGCCAAAGAAATGATAGGCTTCCTTTGGCACATACTAGCATGATTCAATATCTTTGGGTAAAATCCCAACTGTATTTTACTCTACATCCTTCTACTCAAGGAACTTTTGAAGAAAATTTATGTTTGGTAGTAATATTCTCCATAGGCTCATCTTATCCTAGGTAACCTAATCTTATTACTTACAACAACATGTACAATTGCATAGTGAATTTAGCTTCTTTATTTGGAAAATCTAGCAATACAGAGTGCATATTTCCAAAACATATATAAACAACAATAGGTTTCATTCCTCTCTCTGGTAGAGGTTTGACTAAACCTCATAGGAATGCGGTAAGATAGGGTGTTACCCCTTAAATTCCAAAAATATTTTCATATGACTCATGCAAGAGCCTTAGAAATCCAACTGTTGTTTTTGTGCTCTGAAACCACTTTGTAACACACCTGGCCCCTAAATACTCTTTTAAGGGGTGGAGAATCATAATTTGATTTTTATTAACATATTAAATCATTATTTTGAGGTCTCTATCACGTTATTCTCATCCATATCTTTCCAACCACTGTCTCCATACTCAAAACTGAGCTCTGGACTAGAACATATGTTCTTCCCAAGTTCTTGGGCATTTATTGGTCAAGGGCCAAGTAGTGTCCATGTGGATCCATATCATTTGCACCCTCCTCAAGATCTGATGTCCACGGTGGAAGTCCATTCACCATCCAAACCAATAGTGATACTTAACCCTCCTTTAATACACAGGCTAGGGGGAAAATCCAGCGTTGGGTGCCCCTTTTATTTTATGTACACAGATTCTTCGAAGTCCCGAAAGGTTTCCACGTAGGCCTGACCTTTGGACCCTTTGGAGAATAAGTTCCAACATCCTATTCTCCTAGGGAAAGACTTCGCAGAAGTACCGGATAAAATCTAGATACAACGATGAGAGGAGATCTTGAAGGGTCCCCAGATCTATGGCTTCTATTGGTTCGTGACTTCAGCATTTGGAGGTTTCTTCACCTTGAACCATACTTTCTTTCGAAGTGCCAATCTCCTGATATCTTGGGTACTATATATAATGGTCAGGAGATATCCTGACATAATATTGGATCTACAGCTCCTACCACTTCATAACTTCGGTGTCCGGAGGTTCCTTTAGCTTGAACCATACTTCCTTCCAGAGTGCCAAACTCCCAAAGTATCGAGTACTAGATACAAAGGCACATACAAGTGGGTCTCACATATTACTTTCACCACATGGACCAAGAGGTCAGTGCCAGGTGTGACATGTGGCAAGGTTGAGATGACATGTGGCCCCTTCAGTGGGTGACACGTGCCATGCATTATTGGGCCTATGGGGTCTACGAAACACACCAATACAGGTGAGACGTGGCAAGTGACTTGTGATTCCACGTCACCCTAGATGACATCACCTTACTACGTCATCCTGACTAATATCCTTCTAATCCCTTCAATATCATGGCCAAGCCGCATCCACGTAACCCCTAGAACGAAGACCTCCATTACTTCATAACTTCAACGTTCAGGGAGTTTGTGGTGTGACCTATTCCTTACTCCCGGAGTGGTCAACATCGGGCCGACCATGGTTTGAATCTAATGGTCAGTAAGAGTCCACATTGTCCCTAGATCTATGGCCTCCATTACTTAGGGTTTTGGGCCTTGTAGATTCCACTTTTCTCCCAGAGTAGGTCAATGTTGAACTGACCACCATCTAGATCTGATGGTTGGGATTGTTCCTGGCCATCCTCAGATCTATGGCTCATGTCACTTCACGACTGGTAAGGGAATCAAGTTTAACGTGAGGATGGGTTCCATAGTAATAGGTAAATGAAAACTACTTGTCAGTCCACTGTTAAGCCACCGACTCGACATGTCTCCTGTGATATAATTTATTATTTGCAATGCCTATTTCCCCGGGGCATTGGACTCCCAGAGTACCGAATACTTAGCTCCTCCCCAACTCACCCTAGGGTTCCTAGGATTTGGTTATATAGAGTTTTGTCAATCCCCAAGGGCTATGCTCATACCTCTTGGCTAGAACCTAGTTAATTCGTGGCATCCCAGAGCTCTGAAATCCCAGAGTTTCGAAGCAAATAAGAGCTAACTCCTTTCATACTAGTGTAGGGTTTCCAGACCCTGGTCATATGGGTCCTCCAAATATTTTTAGCGGCTACACACACTTACTTCTCAGCTAGTAAATTGATAAGGCCATGAGAATGAGCCCTCGGTCACACAGATGAAAGGTCTAGGGAATGCACCCTCTTGTATACAGTCTATGAGCATTATACCTCCTAAGCTTACTGGTACCTCAAATGAAATGAGGGGATGCTCCTTGTGTTTCTTCTGGATTTTGGGACTTAGAGAGTTCTCCAATCCTACATAGCTAGTGTAGGCTCTGTGCACCTTCGTGCTACCTCTATTGAGCCTAACAAACTCCCTTATCCAAGATACCTAGATTAACTAAAAGTGTAAAAACACACACGTGAAACTATCGGCAAGTTCGACGGACTCGTAGTTCATTTGTTTTAACTCGAGTCACTACAGGGATTGAGAATTTACGTGTACAAACCAACACAGTAAAGCCAAAGATAAAGGAACACAATCCAACCATCAAGAAAACATGCACATCTCTAAACATTCATAGGATATCCAACTTTATTTCACAGTTACAACTCAAATTACATAGGGTATGAGTATACCTATCTATTACAGTCGATCACCAATGGACTGATTGTGGGTGTGTGCCTTTCCACCCAACCATAGGCTCAGAGGAATTCATTCTTAGCACTTTTTCCACCCTTGTTCCAAGCCATGATATCACTAGGGAACTTTCATATTTCCTCATAGATTCTCTCTCTCTGATGATATCTGCGAGGTTTATCAAATGCCTCATCAGCATCAAGATCGTAGTATATTACTCGGGTCATGTTCTCCTCTCTTCTCTTTATGTTGTTTGGTGTCTCTCCTGATCTCTAGAGAACCACCCACGTGAACCTCCTCCTCATTAGGTATTCTCTTGTATCTATTTTATTTATGTCATTTCCCCAGATGGTTCTCGATCTATCCCGTTCCTTCTGTCAGAAGGAAACTCGGGTCATCCTAGTCTGTGAGACCCTGCGGTACTTTGGGCTAAAATTATTCAGTCAGACCATGCTTCCATTAATGGGGGTGGTGGATTATCTAACCACTACTCCTTCCTTCATTAACTATTTCCTCTCCTTGGAATCTAGATGAGGCTTATTATCCCAACAAAGGGAATTTGGGTCATTTGAGCTAATGAACCCTCTCCACAGTTTTATCATTCCTTCCTCTAGTGATATCATTTCTAGTACTTCAAGACTTCACCCCACAGTGAGTTATTGGAAATTCAAACAATAATACATTTACATTTTTTTCCATGTGATAGCATGGTGATCATAATTAATGATTAATTACAAGCTGGGGGGAAAAGGGGTATTACAGGAGGCATGATTCAATTTTCGTGGTAGTGCACACTTTATTCTAGTACGTACGATCTATCAAGCGCCATATATATGTAGAGTATTTGTCAGCAAGATTGTGAGGTTACATGGTGTGCAAAAAGGGATCATATTCGATCGAGAATCGGTGTTTATAGGATGATTTTGGACTAGTTTCCAAGAGGCTTTGGGAACACAGTTGAATTTCAATACAACATATCACCCTGAGACAAATGGAAAAACAAAAAGAATGAGCTAGATTTTGGAGGATATGTTGTGTATTTATGTAATAGACCAACAAAAACATTGGGAAGATTTATTTCCACTAGTAGAGTTTGCATACAAAAACAACTATCAGAGTACAATTAAGATGGCATCATTTGAGTTTCTCTACGGACGACCATGTCAAACATTGTTGAGTTGGGACCGACTTGAGGACAGGGTCCTGGTTATCCAAGAAATGGAAGAACATATGCAATCGATATGACAAATGATAAAAGAAGTGCAATATCGGCAGAAGAGTTATGCAGATCCACATCGTGTTGACCGTAGTTATGAAGTTGGCGACAAAGTGTTTTTGCGGGTAAAACCGCATAAGAATTCAATCAAGTTTGGAAAGAATGATAAACTCTCTCCTAGGTTTGTGGTACCTTTATAAGTTGTGGAAAATAAAGGAATCGTGGCTTATCGACTAGCCTTTCCTGATTCTTTGAGGTGTATGCATGATGTATTTCATGTATTTGTTTTGAGACATTATATTAGTGATCCTTCACCATTTATTGACATGATTTCTTTGCAGGTGTCTGATGAGGTTTCTCTCATGGCAGAGCCAATCCAAATTCTGGACCATTGCATTCAACAACTACGACGTCGAATAGTCAATTAGGTCAAGTTCCATTGGGACAACTATACTCCACACTTGGGTACCAGGTAGGAGGCATACGAGATGCACCAACAATTTTCATACTTGTTTGATAGATTAGACATATAGATCTATGTTAGATAATTTTATTTACTTTCATTTATATACTTTACAAACTTTGGGATGAAGTTTAAAACAATATGGGGTGTATGTAACATCTCTCTCTATTGAGCACACTTTTATTGACTTATTCTTTGAGGACATTTGCGTGGAAGTGATCCGGTTATGGTAAATTGTGATTTTGTTTTGATTATGGATTATACATGATGATTATGATGTGTTGTGACTTATTGTTATTTGATTTATATGTATTGGCAGATGTTATTGACGGGTTTTCCTGAGTGTGTAGGACACATGACAGGTTATGGATCCTAATGGCATCAATGGACTTCCTTGGACTCTGGATTGAGTGAGGGAGTGAATTGTATTTTGATTGAGTATTTCATTTTACACACTTGAGACATATGATTGATTACAATATGATTTATGTGTATGTATTATTGACATGGGTTTTATCAGTGGATGCACACTTTACGATGCTTTCTAATCTGACTCACATAAGGAGTAGAGGGGCAATGCACAGAAACCAGACATTTAGGGAGAGTTGTGGCAACGTCCCTTATACAGCCTGCTAGCACTCTCTTCGTGGTTTAAAATATAGGTTAATGATTACCTAGTTCAAGAGGTCCATGATGTCATGAGGGAGGACTAAGATAGTCGCTCACGAATATTCTAAGGAGTGCCCAATAAGGCAGAGTCCTTATTCCTTAGAAGCCCTTAGTCTCTCACAAGGTCGACCGAGTGGAGTGTTGACTCCAAGAGTCGAACAAACTTCCAAAACCAGTCAAAGGTGAGTGGTACCCTTGGAACATAGAGGTGCATCTTGAAGGGCACATCACATAAGTAAAATATTGAGTTAATAAATCTAGGTGGCCTAGAAAACATTGAAATGCTTAGACTTGTTGGAATAAAATAATTAACTAAACCGTAAATTATTTATTATAAAGCCCAGTAAAATTCTAAGCCTAAGTCTAAAACTAAGTCTAAGTCTAAATTTAATTAAAGGACTAAATGAATTATGACATAAGTTAAAAGATTGGAGAATATAATCAAACTCTCAGAAAAAGGGGAATAAAATCTAAAGACTGGATAGAATGCACATGTGTGCATGAAAATAATAAAAATGGATTTTTAAAATAGAAAGAAATAAAATATGAGAGAATAGGTGTACACATAGAATGGTATCTAGAATCAAGCTACCACTAGTCTAACTAGAAGAAGACTCATAATCCAACTCTAACTAAGATCTAGTTAGGAGACACAAATTTAATGAGAATTTGGGGAACAAAGGGACAACTAAGAGTGAAAACAGGAACACATTGGAGAATGTGAGGGGAAATGGATTTTTAATTAAATTAAAGATGGTATTTACTTGTGCAACTTGGGGAGAGTGTGACAAGTGTGTGGGTGAATATTACTAATTAAATTTATTAAAAAGATAATTAATTTTGCATGAGGACATGTGCAATTTGGGATATTTCCATAAAACAAATGGTGTAGAAGGGAAATGGGTCTCACGTTTTCCTTGGTAAGGTTATGCTGCCAAATTTTTTTTGAATGTGTTTTACTTGTGAGAGTTGGGATACCAACCTTGAGAAAGAGTGAAATCTCTACCTTGCGAGGAAAGTATTAGAGCTATTTTTGTTGGTTCTTTTGTGTGACCCCTTTGCGGATCGAGGGGATAAGGGGGAAGAAGAGTACCCCTGATGTTGGCTGGGAGGTACCAGTGAATTTCTGATGATTAGCAAGCAGGGGAACAGAAGGAGCGCAAGCCTTTGAAGGACAATGTCAACTCTCTCTGTCCTCCATTGTTATGGTATTTTATTGAATGTTATATTAGGAAGAGTACATTGAAATTTTAAATTTCTATATGATCAATGTAAAATCATGTTGTATTTTTGTATCAATTGAGAAAGTGTGTCGAAGGAGAATGTGTAATTTTTTATTGTGAAATTCGCCATTGATCGTTGTCCTTTAATTGCAATCTCAGTAAATTTTAAATATCTCTTGATCATGGGAATTTCAATTTATATGCAATCATAACAATTTATATGCAGAGTTTTGTTTTTATTCGCTGTAAAATTTAATTCAAAAGTGAATTGGATTCAACACACTCTCATGATGAATCCTATTGCATCGAATCTTTTATATGGTCACACACTTGTGTTGAAAATACACAGACTTGAATGTTGTTCTTGTTGGAAATGAACAAAGGGGGTGATACCTCTATTCTTGTAAATTAATTAAACCTCAAACCAGAGTTAAATTATTCTATTATTGCCAAAAGATTGAATGAATAGATTAACGAAATTTACCAGACCATTGCTATTAGAATGAAACTCAGATATCGATTCCTTAATCACTACCAATAATTTATGAGTATTGTAGGTTAAATGATTACTTCATGAGTTAGAAATTTGTTGTGTTCTTTTAAAATTTTATTTGAAAGTATAGATAACAAATGCATATAGTCATTTTAGAATTGTTATCATTACTAAGAATTGAATTATAAAGAAAATCGCGGTGATGTTGGTATGCCCTGTAATGGGATTAACATTGCAACAAATTTCATTTTAATACCAGAGTTTGGAATTGGTTTGATTCTCTATGAAAATGTTTGAAGGAATAAATTTTCAATTCGACTATTTTATTTTGCGTTGACTGTAATTTCGTTGTGATAGTCTCTTAAGAAGTTCGCATGCTAGACAAATTGATAGGGTCATGGTTCTATTTAAGATAGATCCTGAAGGGATTCAGGACGTTCATTGTTAATAGTTGGATTATATGTATAATAAATTTTGGATTACATTGTTAATGCTTTGGCAGCCTTGAAATTATGAAGAAGTGTGGGCTCTGTTATTAAAATTCAAGTCGTATTTTT
>SNQJ01S0054718.1:37142-47905 GCA_010110895.2 Picea sitchensis
TTTTTGTCGTGTTGTGATGTAGATGAGAATAGAATGTGTATTATTAAAGTGTGTTAATGACATGTAACACTTGTTCTAATGATGTTTCAAAAAACAAAATTACCACTACTATACTCACTACTTTGATTTCGTAATGGAGGGGATGTTACAACAATGAAGAAATTTGTAAGAAATACATACATGTATCCAATTGGAACTATTGGAGTTGTTGTGATGCTGGCTAGGAAATTTTGATGTACAATTTTCATATAAAATATGGAAACATAGAGGAAGACAAAGAAACATTATGTTTTTCCATGGTTAATTATTTTTTGTTTAAATGCCACTATATGTTAGGTGTGGCTATATGATAATTGTAATATTTTATGTATCAGTTGCAACTATTCGAGGCATATGGGCATTTCTTCACTTCACTAGAACAACAATTTCAGAGAGGGAAATTTCCCATTTTTCTATTTAAAAATATAACCAAGAGGAGAGATGGAAAAGAAAAGGTGTTCCGCACAATACTATCGTCATTTGTAACATAACTTACAACATAAGCGGTCAAAGTTCTAAAAAAACTAATGGGTTCAACAAATGTGGTAAGAATAGATTGACAACTCTATCTCCAAATTTTATGTACGAGGTTATTTGAAAACACACACACACACACACACACACACATATATCGTAAATTATTAAACTTTGTATTGTATGAACAAGTTGAGGGTACAATGATAGCAACAAATGCATATTCAATTCCATTTGAATATGTTTATGCAATTTTCAATTCTCTTATAGGCACATATTCTTTGATAAAAAGAATGCAACGTTTGATTTTGTAAGATGCAATCAGAGACACCATTTTGTATATAAACATTTCTTGGGCATTTTTATATGCACAATTAACAATAATAATGTGAAATGCACTACCAGCGAACCTATATTGCAAGAACTACTTCCTAGTCTAACATAAATGCAATATGAAATGTATTTGCAAAAGAAACCTAGAACAATTTATATGCTACATTATTTTTTAGTACATGGAAAATTTACATTGAATGAAGACAATGTCGTGTTGCATGTGGGGTAGATATTGGATGAGTATAGTGTTATCATGCAAGTGCAAAGACTTCTTTCTATTGCTTTTCAATTTCCTTGTACAGATAATATAACTCTGATCTAGTTGTCATTTTTATATTGGCGAAAATGTTGATGTATAATATCATATACATTGTATATGCATATTTTTTGTGTACTTATTGAATTCCAGGAATAATGTATGCATTGATTTAAATGTATTCTGTTGACATTGTTATTTTTACAATATTGTTCTATTGCATTCTTTGCAATTCAATTATGTCAAAATTTTAATTGAAATTGGAGACAAGATATTTGGATGTTATTGGTCATGTTACATTGCAATGTTGATATATTGTTACAAGAGCTAGATTGCAATTGAAACAAGTTTGTAGATCCAATAAACATCTCTGCTATCAATGTCATAAATTTCTTTTGCAATATGGTTGTGCAAGAAATCGCAATCACATTTGTTCTGATTATGGGTATTGGTCTGAATATGTATATTTCCCTACTTATTTCACTTATTTGAATATAATTTTTTACTGGTTCATCTGGTGCAACAAAGAATTGAATATGTGATTAAAAAAATTGCATAAAAACAAAGTTATGAATTTTGATGCTTGTCTAACGATAATAGCATGGCATGCAATGAACCATTTATTTTTAATTAATTTAAGGAACTTGGCCTAAGTGATTAGAAAAATACTAAGAACAATGTTCTAATTGGCGTATATATAGAATCAAATGCAATCAAAATTCAATAAAAAAACAAATTGTTGTATTGTTGCCTTAAACTAGATATTTTCCTTATTGTGCAACACATATGTCCATACTCATATGGAATTTAATTAGAAAACAAGAATCTTGGTAAATTGCAGATGTTTAAACTAAAATCTAAATATGGCACAAATGTTCCACAACTTTCACGCAACTATTAAAAGCCAACAATTATAATAAAGCTTCTCTTGGTCGCCATTACGGTGAACCATAAATGTACATATATAGGTAATCAATTAAAATGCAAGTTCCATTGGGTTCAGTAAATTGCAAAAAGATTTAATTTTGCAGCTATGTGAACTATTAGGAGTATGGTAGTCTAGAAGTGTGTGATCAAAGTTCAATGACTTTTCTAATTTCTCTGCAGAGTTTCTATAAAATAGAATAAATGTTGTGTTTTTCAGGATACACATCTGCGGAATGCGAGATGGATGAACATATGGCTGCACCGAATACAATAATTCGCCAATGTACATATGCACATTGTGACCAGAGAAGTTATAGATAATTTGGACTTTTGAAAGTGTTTGACACATATGTACACATTGCATTGGTATTTAGTGATTTTATAATATACAATTAATGTCAAATACCTAATTTATATAGCCATTTCACTATAATATTATATTTTATACATAAATACCTAGCTACCTCCTTTTTCTTTGTCACCATTGTTCCCATGACTCCATTAGTTCTCTTCAGCTTAACTATGTCTAGATAAAATTAACAATGTTCTAAAATGACTAGATCTCCTTGTTTACACAAGAGAGATCTACGAATGAACCGAAGCATCATATTTATGAGTGGCCACATCTAATAAAATTGAATGACAGAGTTTTCACATCCTTAGCATACATAAAAAAATTATGAAAAATAAATATACTTGGTAATTTTAATTTGATAGAACAATGAAATCAACAAAACAAATCGTACCAAACATGATAAACAAGGGTTTCATCGTAGCACAACCCCAACTAACTGAAAAATATATACTAAACAATGAAACTTAGTATAACTAGATGCATAGATAATGAATAATATTTTTCAAAAGATACTTCATATAATAAAGAAAAAAACCATTATTGTATATGCAACGATGATGATGATTAGAATAAAATAAAAACAATTAGTATAAAACTTTGTAAAAAAAAAAGAAAAAACAAACAAATTGTTCAATGTGAAGTAAAACCTAGTAGTACATCGTATGTGTGGAGACATTTGCTTTGAACATTTTTCCGCACCTCTTCACAGGTATATCCTCGCGTATGTATGATATTATTTATTCATGTCCAATGCATAATATACAATGTGCAATTTATTAAATAATTACTTATTTAATATTATTTATTAATTATTTAAAAATAAATAATTTATTATTTATTATTAAATAATTTATTATTTATTATTAAATAATTTATTATTTATTATTAAATAATTAATTATTTAATATTGCTTATGTGCGGATACTTTTTCACATGTATATCCCCACACAACATGGTTATGTACGCGTGCATTTTATGCATGGAAACTTTTGCTCGATGACTTGTGCACACCTCCGCACATGTATAACATCACATAGATATGGTATTATTTATTAATGACCAATGCGCAGTATGGATTCCAATTATTAATTATTAATTATTTAATATCCCAATGTGCAATGCCTTGTTGCTTATGTGCGAAGACTTTTTCACTTCCTATGTGTGAACACTTTTCCACTAGTGTATCGCCGCATAGCATGGCTTTGTACCCATGCATTGTATTCCCGCACAACATGTGTGGTTCCATATGCATACATCGTGTGCATTATTTAATGGGATCTTGATTATGTGCAAAGAGTTTTGCACAAATATATCCCGTGCACACATATGTCTATTGGTGGTGCATATACGAGTAAAAAAAATTGTTCTTTATTAAATAATTAATTATTTAATATTATTTTTTAATATGTTATTAATAATCAACATACACAATGTGTGGAACCATAGTTGTGTGGGGATATGCCTTATTGATTATTTCATAAATTGTAATGTGCAATGTGTTGTTGCTTATGTCCGAAAACTTTTGCACAACCATATCCCCACAAAACTATGGTTGCAATTTGTTAAATAATCAATTATTTATTTTTATTGATCAATTATTTATTTAGAATAATAGTTGCACCAAGATATATCTATGCAAAATTCTCATGCAAAAGACTTTGCACAAGTATATCACACATGTGCATAGACTTTTTCTTTGACGATTTGTGAGGACTTCTACACATGTATATTGCCGCATAGATATGGTATTATTTATTAATTTGCAATGTGTTGATGCTTATGTATGCATATTTTTTATTTGAATACATGTGCACACTTCCGCATGAGAATTTTTCTGCATAGGTATGGGAGGAAACTTTAACACAAGTATATCCATGCACAGTATAGTTCTGCGCCAATACATCGAATGCGCAAAGGATTTTTCTTTAATAAATTATCCACACCTCTGCATAGGTGTAGCCCCGCAATGTGCAGTGCACTGGTACTTGTGTGTGGAGACTTTTTTAATGTTTATGTGCAGAGGCTTTTTCTTTGACTATTTGTTCGCACCTCCACATAGGTATGTCTGTTAGTGATGCATATACTAGTAAAAAAAATTATTTATTCATTGTTAAATAATTAAATATTTAATATTAATTATTAATTATTTATTAATAATGCACAATATGAAATGTGCAGAGACATTTGCACAGGTATATCCCCACAAAGCTATTGTTATGTATCCATACATCACATGTACATCATTTAGTATTATTTATTAATGATTTAGTATGCAATGTGTGGAGACAATTGTGCAGGTATATCCTCGCAGAGCATTATTTAATATTATTTATTTATTATTTAGCACAGGTATATCCCCGCACGGATATGGTTGTGTACCCATACAAAAGTATCCATACATAAGCAATGCAAAAGTATCCACACATAAGCATTTGTGCATTGCACATTGCACATAATTAAGAAGTAATTAAGTATTTAATAATAAATAAAATTAAATAATTAATAACCATGTGCAGAGATATTGACAAATGTCAAAGGAAAATTTTGTGCACATACCATATACATGTGTGGTCCCATGTTGTGCACACATATACCTGTACAAGAGTCTCCTCAAATACGTTTTATGACTTTACATTTTTATATGCAAGCATATTGTCAAATATGGCAAGATTTAATATATGCACAATATTAAATATGTATATGGCAAGCTTTAATATTTATGTGGACTATATAATGGGGGGATATAATTGTGTGGAGGTGTGAAATCTATACATGTATGCATAAAAATGGAGGTATATCTTTCACACCTCCGTAGAGGTGTATCCCCCACACAACAACACTTAGTCTAATAGTTATCAAGCGACAGAAGCATATTAACTATGGAAAAAATATTCTCCGTTATGAAATATACCTAGAGCTCGTTCCTCTATATTACTTGTTCCTTGCATCGACTTTTAACTCTCTCGATCAAGTTTAAGGAAATATTATTTATATTTATTTCAATATTAGTCATATTATTTTATTTTAATAATTTTTCTTTGGCCCAAATGTAGACCATGTTCCAATTTGAAGGGTGTTTCCTGAGGCGGCAAAAATTTGCACAAACCCATAAGTAATAGACAACTTATATGACTTAACATTTTTATATGAAAACATATTCTCAAATATGACAAGCTTTAAGCAACATGGTTTGCTCAGAATTGATAAGAAAGAAGGGAAAGTAGGTAATAGAATTCAATGCAAAACTCTAGATGCAAATCTTGTGTCAAATTCTTGAGTCAACTCAATATCTATTTAGAATTCCTTAGTCAAAATCATTTTTACTTAGCCATTTTTTAAACTGTGTGAGGATATTTTCATTACAATGTCTCTACCTTTAGCTACCTGTATCTTTTTCACATACATATAGTCTGAACAAATCCTTAATTTTTTAATTTTTTTTTAATATAGTCCTATACAAATAATTAAACTATTAATAATTATTTATTAATCTAATAAAAGTTTAATGTTAGTACATGCACATAAATTTAATTACAGATCATCATCACAAACATATTCTCCGAACATATATAGCTTCTACACTTACACACATGTATATCATTGTGAAGCTAACACTTATTCTAATAGTTACCAATATTATGGATAATAAAGTATTATTATGCAAATTCATATTGTTAACAAAATGATTTTTACATGTTAAAAAAAAGTTAATTATAAATTTAACAAAATATAACTATATATCTTTTGCACCTCTGCACAGGTATATTCTAGCATAGAAAATACTTAGTAAATAAAACACATAAAGATGATATAATGATTTTTGTGCGTAATTGAAATTAGCGTAAATCACAGAAATTGTCACTAAGGTTTATAAAATAATATTTGATAATGATGTTTGTTATTTCGTATAAAAACAATTCTCAAAATTATTTTACATAGTTCTATACATACAATTAAAAAGATTAATAATTATTTATCAATTTAATAAAAAATTAATTATTAAGTTAATGAACCTTAATTATACATCTTCAACACAACAAACACCTAGTAAATACAAGACATATATTTGGGACCAGTACATCGAAAATTATAGAGTCACATCTTCACCCATGTTGCACATGTACATGGGTGAGTGTAAGCTAATGATGGTCTCTCATGACGTGTTAGTGGCAACGTAAACCTCGAAAAACAATAATATGTTAACTTGGATGGATTATTCAAGGTACTTTTACAATGAATTTGAATATGGTGTAAGAATATGAAATGTAGGAAATCGAATTAGCTTTTTGAATATACAACTTTTAATCATAGAAATTGTGAATAACTATGTCAAATTTATTGTTTTTAACAGTGGTATCTTATTTTTCCAACAAAATATAAGGTATATGTTTTACTTTGTGCAGGTGTTGAGTACCTTAATGATATAATTTCGTTCCAAAAACTTGTATACTTGTAGAGAACCTATTTTTCTTGTGCCATGTACTTTTTCTAAATTTTTAATATTAATTTAATATTTTTTTTTAAATATCAAAGTCAACATATGCCTAAAATTACAATGTCTTTTATTCGTGGATGCTAAGAAGGTCTTAACATGATCAAAACAATTTTTTTTGGGATCATAGGTATTGGTCTCCTGTAGTATCACATATAACTCATTCGAGAAATGGTTAAGCCGACAAACAAATATAGCAGAAATAAGAGGGGTATGTATTATAGGATTTTGATATATGTGAAGACAAAAATAGATTAAAAATAATAAACAATATTAACTTAAAAAAAACTTATATATTTGAAATCTGCATAACTGACTCTATCTATGCCTAGTTTCATCAACAACTAAATTGTTTGGCCTATAAAAAAATGAAGTCAAGGATAGAGATAAAGAGGAGTATTTATAAAAATGGAGGTTTTTATCAATTTGTAGAACAAATCACTAAGATTGTCATCCTGAACCTAAATACGAGCCAACCAAGTCAGCATACACGTTGTCAATCCCTTCCCAAAAAAATGAATTCAAAAGAATGTGTGCACATTCTTAGGAGTGTGCACATGCTCTAGGAATGCGCACACATTCCTAATAATGTGCATGCGCTCTTATAAGTCATTCCCCCATCTCTCTCTCTCTCTCTCCTACGTCTACCCCCCCTCTTTTTCTCCCTCTCAGTCTCCTTCTCTACTCCTCATGTTTGTCTCCCTCTCTCTCCCTCACACTCATATACATGGTAAGAACTAGACATGTCAAGACTTAGACATCACAAGGCATGGAAATACCTAGACCGAGACCTTGCATTAGCATGCCTTAGAATCTCACACCCACTCCCTCTCTCTCTCTCTGCCCCTTTGTCATTCCCTCCCCTCTCTCTTCCACCTCTCTCCCACTCTTTCTCTTTCTCCTCATTTTTAGTCTCAATATCACTCTCTTTTCCCCTCTTTTTCTCTCTATTCTCCCTCTCTGTCTACCTCTATATCCCCCTCTTCCTCTCACTCTCTTTCTACCCCCTTTTCTATGTCTCTCTGTCTACTTCCCTTCCTCTCACTATCCCTCTCTCTACCCCCTTCTAATCTGGATTTTATGAGAAGAAAGAAATGGATGCAGATTATTAAAACATGCTTAACACAGAGTAACAGAGATATAGTAAAATTGGTTTTCTATTCAATAAGGAAATAAGTTGAAACTGTAAAATGCAGCAGAAAACAAGCTTGTTGGAATGGTGGTGGCTTATCTATGAGAAGAGATGTGACCACTGCGCTCATTCGCAAGAAGATGATTACAATGAGGCTCTAAAGGCCTTTTTACAATAAACATGAATGTCAAAAACCCTATACATCCAAAAACCTAACCGTAGGAGATGAAGTGTCAAAAGTCATGTGGGCCTCATTTGGGTAAGTTAGTACATCAACTTCCTGGGGTCGTAACGTTTGCATACGATCTTTGTTTTAGGCGCCTGATAGCCCATTGGAAAGGTATCGTCGAGGATATTAATTTTGGGGGCTCAATCAAAGCCTTTGGCCATAATTAAGAATCTTGATTCTGAAAAACCTTCATTTATGCCCTCAAAATGGCCCAGGAAGTTAAAAACTGCTAAAAATAGTAAATTGCCAAAATTGCTAGAAAATTGTTTTGAGTGAGTTAGAAAAGGTGGGTGGCCATCGATGTCCACCTGGATCAATCCTCCCTCCTTAGGAAACAATGGTCTCCATTTTGTTGAGTTCCCCCATCAGATGAGGAAATTTTTGTTGAATTTGGCCCTGGGTGAGCCACTTACCTTGGTGCAGGAATTACCCTTATTTGACGACTCAATAAAGTTCGATCATTTGTTGTCGAGTGCCCTTGATCTGTGTGTCCATAAACTGATCACTGGATTCCTATTGCATGCATTCAGGTTTAATCTCTATTGGTGTCAACTGCTTTGGTATCTCTGAGGTGTCCAATAATGGTGGGAAATATGGTCAAAGGAGAGCCACGTTGAAGACTGGGTGCAAGCCAAGGAAAGGGGGAATGTTGAGCTTAAAAGCATTGTCACCCACATCCTTGGTGATGGTGTACGACCCATAATGGAGTGGGAGAAGCTTCCGATGGGGCCCTGTAAGGCGTTCTTTCTACAAGTGAAACCAAACTTTGTCTCCCACCTGAAACTTATGTGGCACCCGATGTTGATCATGGCGTTGCTTATACTTAGCATTAGACTTTTGTAGAATATCCTAAACCTGTTGATAGATGTGATAGATATGATCAATGAATCGGGTGGCTTTGTCAACTTCTAGTGGAGCAGGGGACGAGTCGACCAAGGTAGTCACCAGGGGTAGTGCAACATCCATGGGGCCCAATGGTTGGAATATGAACCCCGACTGAAAGGGGTTGTGGCCAGTTGAGCTATGCAGGGCTCAGTTGTAGCTATGTTGGACATAGGGAAGAATATCATCCCATGTGAGGGGGTGTTTTGAATTGTACATGCGCAGGATATGTATGATCATTCGATTGGCGACCTCAGTTTATCCATCAGGCTAGGGGTGGAAGGCAGTGGATTTGGTGAGCTTGGTATCTAGTAGTGACCAGAGGCTCGACCAGAATGTGTTGAGGAACCAACTGTCACAGTCTGAGATAATGGTTTTTGGGATCCCAAAATGTACCCATAATCGTTCAAAGAAGAGCTTGGCAATGGATTCTACTGTGATGTTCTTCTTACAGGCGGCTAGAATCGCCATCTTGGAAAAGAGATCAACAACCAAAAAAAAATAATCATTTCCCCTCTTAGTGGATGGGAGGCCCGACATGTATTCCATTGAGATGGATTCCCACGGCTTGTGAGGAGAAGGAAGAGGGGTGTATAGACCCTATTTCTTAGTGGTCATTTTGACAATAGCACAGGTGGTGCAGGAACTGATATACTTTTCGACATCATGTCGAAGTTTCGGCCAATAGAAATGTTTTTGCAACACTACCACTTTATTTTCGACACCAAAGTGTCGTGCCACCCGACTGTAGTGAGCTTCCCAAATTAGCTCCCCATGCTCGCTTGATGGAACGCAGAGATGGCTCAGATGACATAAAAACCCTCTTGAAGATGGAAATTAGAGACCATTGAGTTGGCGCCCAACATTTGGTAGGTGGTGGAGAAGTTAGGGTCTGTCTCATAGAGGTGGGGCCATCCAGAGGTCTCGTGGCCACAAGAGTCTAGCATTATGTTGAGTGTCGCGAATGGAGGTCGGCTGAGGCAATCAACAACTCAGTTGGTACTTCCTTTTTTATACTTGATGTTGGGGTGGAACTATTGTAATTATGTGGACCACTTATGATGGCAGTCATTCTGCAATTTTCCTTGGTTCTGCATGAACTGTAGTGGCTTGTGATCAGTGTGGATGACTGTCTCCTTCCCAAGAATGTAATGTCTCCACTGGCGGTAAGCTTTCACAATGAATTACATTTATTTGTCGTAAGTAGGGTACTTAAGGACAACATCTGATAGTGTCTCACTATGATATGCCATGGGGTGGTCGTGTTGAGTGAGAACGACGCCTAAAGCATAGTCTAAAGCATTTGTCTCGATATCAAAGGGATGTTGCAGGTACGATAATGAAAGTAATGGGGATGAGCACAAATTCTTCTTCAAGTCATCGAAGGCTTGTTTTTGGGACGGGTCCCACACAAATTTTTCATTACCGCCACCCCTGGTTACTTGGATGAGGGCCCATGCGATATGAGAGAATCCCAACACGAACCTTGGATAGAAATTGACAAGGCCCAAGAAGCTCTGAATTTCAGTGAGTGTGGTTGGGGCTGGTCAATCATGGATGACCTGGATCTTGGTTGGATCCACATGCACACCATGTCGATCAACGATGTAGCCTATGTAATGGACCATGTCCATGTCGAAGGGG
>SNQJ01S0054718.1:82636-101917 GCA_010110895.2 Picea sitchensis
AAAAAGAAGCATCTAGAGGAAGATCCTTCTAGAAGTGGAAGCTTCTATTAGGTCTTCTTACATCTGCCTTATTCTATTTTATTGAAAGGCCTTATTAATATTGACCTTTATTACATCCAAATATATTGTTCTACCTATGTGCAAGTTAGGACCCTAACAGTTAATTACCATGGTTGCCTACCTTTTTCAATAAAATGAAGGAGGAAACACAATAAATCCTAAAAAAAAATCTAACTCAAAATTAGTCTTTAAAAACATACAATTAATTATTACCAAATCTATAAACCTTTAACAAAAACATTATTAGATTCAATTTTATTTCCAAATGACAAAAACCAATCTTTAATAGCTATCTCTCAAAAAAAGAAGTTTGATTTAAGATAGTTAAATATTAATTCAAAAGTATTTTCCAAACTATACCAAATTATGATTTTTCACAGCCACAATAATAAGGATGAAAGACTTCTTAAGATATATAATTATTCTTTAATAGGTCATCAAAATGAAGAATGTTTCAAAATTTAGAAGGTGTATCTTTGTCCTATTGATATGTTGCAACCATGGAAACTAAAAAAGAATGCAATATCAACCATTGACTATTTGCATTGATTTCAACACTCATATAACACAAAACAATAGGGCATATTTCAACACTCATATAACACAAAATAGTAGGGCATATTGATGTCATTAATGATATTTTAAAAAAATGAATTAGAGAAACAAGGAAGTTGGAATGATTTCAACAATCATACAATACAATACAATACCATAGATTGCATTTATTTTAGAGAGACTCCAATGAAAAATGATTTAGAACAATTAGTTGCATTGATTTCAATAATGAAATAATGCAAAATAATGTGATACATTGATTTTAATCATGAAAATACAATTGGACAAATGATATGAAGGAAAAATCCTCTATATTGATTTCAAGTCTGACTTTAACAATAATGCACTGAAAATCAATTTCAAAGTTACACATATTATGAGTTGAAGTCATATATTGTGTTTGTTTGGGTGTGATTTATCTATTAGTATTTGCACATTAAAAACATTATAATATTAAGATATATAGAATGTTAAGATTTATAATGTGAATTGATATATACAATGCATTAAAATCAAAATCATGCAATTAATTGTAAATAGAATTATAAGGGAACATATAAGTTTGGAGAAAAAAACTTTTAATATTGGAAAACAAGAGAGAGAGAGAGAGATTATGGTCCTAAGTGAAATATTATATATTTTGAGTTAAATGTTGAATGGTCTTCCAATTAAACTTTTCTTCTCATCTTATCCATTTGAAATGATTTCAAGAATGATAAAACACAATACAATAGGGTGCATTTATTTTAGAGATGGTACAACAAAAAATGATTTAGAGCAATTAGTTGCATTGATTTCAATAAKGACATAGTGCAAAACAATGTGATGCATTGATTTTAGTGAGATACAATGATAAATGGTTTAGAGCAATTAGTTTTATTGGTTTAAATAATGACATAATGCAAAACAATATGCATTGATTCAAGTGATGATACAATGAAAAATGATTTAGCATTTAATCAGGTAGTTGTATTAATTTTAAAAATGATATAACATAAAACAATAGGGAGTATTGATTTAAATGATAATACATTTAAAATGATTCATGCATTAATTGAAGAAATGATATCAAGGAAATTAATGATGTATATTGATTTCAACTCTTAGATAGTGCAAATTATTAAGTGAAATGACTTTCTCAATAACACGGTGAAAACCAATTTCAAAACACATATTACAAGTTGAAGTCTTATACTTTATTTGTTTGGATGTGATTTATCTATTAGTATTTGCACATTAAAAACATGGAATATTAAGATATATAGAATGATAAGATATATAGTGTGCATTCACATATTCAATGCACTAAAATCAAAGTCATGCAATACAATGTAAATAGAATTATTAGGGAACATATATGGTTGGAGAAAGAAAATATTAATATTGGAAAACAAGAGAGACAAAGTATTACCTTCACTGAGATATTATATATCTTTAGTTAAAAGTTTGAATAGTCTTCTAAATCAACTTATTTTTCTAATCCATATAAGATGAGGAAGCTAGAACATGTGGGTAAAAGAAAAGTTGAAGAATGCATATTGAAATTTATGACTACATAATCTATGTATTATTTGTTTTAATGATACTATTACTTTCTTACTATTCACCTTCTTCATCATTGAATATTGTTACTTTATTTCTATTCACCTTAATCCTCATGTAACTTTTGTAGTGTCCTTGTTGATAGTACTCTCTAAATTAAAAATGATAGTTAGTAAATTTCAAAGGATTCAATTCATCCAAAACATACACATATACATATTATGTGAATGAAATCAACGAGGGTAGATCCATCTTAACTCCACATCTATCATAAGCAATGACGAATCAAATGCTAAGGTGGAAACCTATCCTCAAGATTTTCACTCTAAAAAAGGTTTTCACCTCAAGAGATTTGATCCCTCTCAGTGCATGATAGATCGAGAGTTAAGATGGATCAAAGTTGGTCAGTATTTAAATTACCCTAGATCCATCTTAACTCGAGAGCTCTTGAGGTGCAAAAATTTCCTCAAGTTTTGAACTCTAAAATAGGTTTTCACGTTGAGATATAGATATTTGATCTCTCTCAACGCTTAATAGATTTGAGATTAACATTGATCTAGGCTTGTTGTGTGTGTGTGTGTGTGTGTGTGTGTGTGTATAATGGAGGCTACTTATATCATTTAAATTTTGTTTTAATATAATTTTATGTATATGCAATCATCTCTCCTATATTAAACTGTAGAATATGTTTCATTGAAAAATTGAATTTTATTGTAATTTTTTTATTAAACTATAGAATATCTTTCATTGAAAATTTTTATTTTTTTTAAATTTTGTTAATTTGTATTCCCTGCATCAAAATCAAAATCAAAATCATATGTTTGATATATGAAGAGAGATTGGTTTCATTGATTCACCATATACGTCTTGAGTGCGCACTTAAGAGATTGAAGAGAGAGAAAATCAAGAGATGAGTTAAAGTTGGTCTCGATTGGATAGATGGAGTAGGTCTTTATAAAGTAATTTAAGCTTAAATTTAAATTGGTTATCCTTTTTTTATACAATTGTATATAAAATAAGTTAAATATTATATATAATTCTGTACTTTATATAATTTAAATTTTTTGTCATTATTTATTAATATATATTTATTAATTTACAAGATATGTAAAGGTTATGAGGGATTTATAAGCCTTAGTTGAGTCCTTGACCAAAGTAATGAGCCAAGAACCTGAGTGACCTCTGGAACGACGTGAATATCCCCACTTAGAGTGATAGGAGGAACCACCATGAGACATGGGATAATAAGGGACAAGAAGAAGCCACGAGGAAATGAACAGATAGTGGAGGTAGGGTTTGAAATATGGTTGGGGTAGGGGCAACTATAGAGGGAGTGGATGGAAAATAAGGGAATGAGACCGGGACTGAGGCAATAGAAGGACCATAAAGGAATGGCCATTTTGTTATCATGATTGAGGGACAAGTTCATAATGTGTCGAAATCAAGGCCATATAGGACACAATGACAAGTAATGAAGCATCTCTAGAATGGAGCATGCAAAGAATAAACCAGAGGATATGAAAGTACCAGGGTAGCATCATTAGAGTGAGACTAGGGATGAAGTGACAATGATCTAGGGAGTATAAATCATGCACAAGGGTGGTGGAGTTAAATCCCATGGTGTGAGTTGATGGGGTTCGAGGGGGTGGCAGGTGCCAACTGACAAGGATGACAGGTGGCGGCTTGGCTCGAGAGGTGAACCCATGTCTCATCACTTCTCGATAATTGGGTTATATGATATGCTATGTTAATATATGAGATGCATTATAAATATAACTAATATATTGGAGGACTTTAGAAGTGTCTTTTAAAGTACTATTATTATTACTAATTTTAATGATTCAATTCACTTAACAATTTTGATAGGATAATTCAACAAATTTATTTTTTCTTAATGATATCATTCTTACATTTTAGTTCATTATTTAATAACTAGATTTTTGATAATATTAAGTGTGTTAAATGTAAATATAATAGTAATTTTTATATTTGTATACAAAGTTTTATTAAATTTATTTTTTCTTGTAGAAAAAATCTTTTATATTCCAGGAATATGCATGTTACATTCTTTTGCACCAGCCTCTACAAGATTTTCGATCAAAAAGATCATGTCTCCAGCCTATATGTTGTTAACTTACATTTTTAACAAAAAAATTTCATTCCACTTCTATCTATTTTTTTCCATCAAAAAACATTGTCAATTACTGCCAGTTGCACTAGAGACAGAACTCCATAGCTTCAGTTTCCACACCATGAAAGTAGTCATAGTACCCAAATGCTCCTCTCTATAACTAAAGAGCTTCCTTGGAAAGCTCATCCTCCTTGACATTGAGTTCTCTTACAACATGATGAAACGAAATCCATTCAAAATACGAAAAAGACAACTTTATATCTCTCATAATATTTGATAGGTTGACATTTTGGATTAATAATTTTCCTTGGGCCCAGTCGATTGCCAATTTAGAATTCGCCATAACCTGTAGTATTTTAATGTTTTATTCTTTGTCGTCTCCAAAAGGGTGCACAATGCAATTAGTGCAGCTCTATTATTGATCCCTTGGCTAGGTGCATATCTAATGTAAATGTAATGGTTCTCGTTGATGAATAGAACTACCCCAAATCTTCACGAAGGAGAGTGCCCCTGGCTAGCCCCGTCAAAAAATACCCAGGGGATGTCATAATCTAAGGTGGGGGGTATTTGGATACGTTGCTTAAGTTCTTTTGGATCATCTTTAAAATCAACAACTTGGTTGAGCATAATCGTTGTTGTAACCTCTGAAGGAATCCATTTGTATTTAAAAATAGTTGAGTTGCGAGCCCACCAGATATTTTAAATCATGATGCTTGGCAGTCTCGAAAATAGCTTCACGGGGCTATCTTGGACCCATAACTGATAGCATTCTTCCAAGTTGTTCATGTTCTAGTCAGACTTGGCATTTAACTTTTCATTGTTCATATTTGCAACCTGGCCTGCATAAGGACAATATACAAAAAGTGAGAAACCGATTCCTCGTCACATTTGCAAAGGGTGCATCGATTTGGGCCGCACCAGTGCCTTTTCACTCCATTATCCCAAGTCAAAATCTTATTATTCAGGGAAAGCCAAAGAGATATTTTTCATATTAAGGGAGATTTTCTTTTCCACATCGTCTTCCACCACCATTTAGGTTTCAGTAGAAGTCTTTCTTCCTACCATGCTTTATATCCTAGTTTCACTATAAAGAACCCTTCCTTTTGGTTAAAACACCAGAAGAGAGAGTCTGAGGACTCTTTTTCTAGGAGGATGAAGTTTTCGCATAGCCACGAGACAAAGGAGTCCCATTCTTCGTGAAGTTCCTATGGAAAACCTAAAGAGACCAAATCACACCACCCCAGGCTTCCTCAGAGTTGAGGGTCCCCCACTTGGATATAATGAATGTGAAATAGGTTTAGGTTTTTAAGATGTTGAACTAGAGGGTCTGATAGCCTAAAATTATCCCTTTCTCCAAGCCAAGGGTCCTCCCCTAATATTACGTTTCTCCCATTTCCAATTTTCAATACAATCTAATTTCCCACTAATTGAAAAGCTTCCACTAATACTTTCCACATGATAGAACCCTTGGAGGATTTCACAAGAAAATGAAACCATTCCTCTATGGATAAATTAGCGAACTAATTTGAGTGTAAAACTCTAAACCAAAGAGAGTTCCCTTGTGATAGGTGCCAAATATTTCATCCTGCCAATTCATGAGCGAAGGGTTGAATATCTTTAAGTCCCCATCCCCCAAGGTTTTTTGGAGAAACTATGGAGGAAAAACTTTCCAAATGGTAACCCACATGGGAATTATGGTCTGCCCACACGTATCTACATCTTAGCCTCCTAATGTTATCCAGGATTCCTTTAGGGATGGCCACTATGGAGTTCCAATATACTGGGATACTTTCCATGACTGATTTAAGCAATACAAGATGACCACCTCTGGATAACATTGTTTTAACCCATGAAGAAATCCTTTCTTCCACTTTACAAATAAGCCATCCCCAATCCTCCTTCATGTACCAATAATGTTTAATATGGAATCCCAAATATTTAATCCCTTCTTCAAGGTCTTTTGTCTAAGCCAAGATTATATTTATAAAGGAGTTTTTTTATGCTTCAGAGCAGTTGTTAAGTACAATGCAAGATATTTACGGATTAATCTGCATCCCCATAGATTTGCAGTATGAATCAAGGATTCTATTGAGTCTTGAAACATATGATAAGGATCTGTACACACTGCAGAGAACATCATCTACGAACAAAAGATGAGAAACCCTCTCTAAGTAGAATACCCTTACACCTCTCAAAAGATTGTTTGAGCATGCTTCTTTTATCATTTTTCTCAGAGATTCAACTATGATGAGAAATAAGAAAGGGGAAAGAGGGAAGCCTTGTTGCAACCCCCTTGAAGATATGAAAAATATAGAGGGATATTTGGTAATCAACACTGTGAATGACTCGCTTTGAAGGAATCCCATTATCCAATTAACTATCCTTAAGTTCATTCCCAATTGTATAAGAACTAGTTTTATAAAGGTCCAATTAACCCTATAATAGGCTTTTGATAGGTCCAATTTTAAAATGGATCCTTTAAGATTATTATTTTGCACCGTTTGGAAGACCTCTTCAGCAATGGCCACTGAGTCATGTATTTTCTGATTCCGAAGAAATATGAACTATTCTTCTCCAATAATTTCACTCAACAAGGGTCCTAATATTTGGGCTATGATTTTAGTGATTAGTTTATAAACAACGTTACAACAGGAAATAGGTCTAAAGTCTTCGAATGCTTATGCATTCTATTTCTTTAGGATGAGAAAAAGAAAAGTTGAATTTAATGGGCCAAATATCTTGCCTTCTCTATGAGATTCTCTAAGAATGAGGAGCAAACCGTCTTTCAACATGTCATAGAAGGATTTAAAGAACTCCACGGTAAACCCGTCCGAGCTCAGAATTTTACCATTCTGCATCAAGGAGAGGGCTTGTATCATCTCTCGTTCTGTTACCTCTTCTTCTAAGGAAATGCTCATTTCTTCGGAGAATAATGGCTGGAACTTGGTAACTACCTCCAAAATATCTTGAATAAGACATCCCCTAGGAGCTTGAAAGAGGTTTTCAAAGAAGCAAGATTCATATTTTTATTTTTCTCTAAATGAACTAACCATGACCCCTTATTCATTTTTTATTTCCCATATATTGTTGATGTTTCTGTGATGGTTAGAGAAATGATGAAAACAATTTGTGTTATTATCTCCAGCTTGAAGCCATAGTGATCAACTTTTTGGTGCCACTCCATCTCTTTTTTTCTCAACCATTCATTTCTTTTATTTTCCATACATTTAAGTTCATCAAGTTGTTCCTTGTTAAGGGATCCATCTTCCACCTCATACATGATTTGTGATAGGTTTCATTTATTCTCTAATAACTCCTTTTTCCTTTAGGCTTTCCAATCCGGGATCCACTTTTTAATAGTGACTTTAGTATGCTTCAGGTTTTCTTTGAATTGCACCATATAGGGTTTATTAGCATCGTGAATTAGCCTCACCCATGAGGAGGTGGATAAGTTCCTAGATTCCTCCTCTGCCAACCAAACCTGGTTGATTTTAAGAGTCGCAGGTGGTGATTCTGATATCGAACTCCATTTTAGTGATATAGGACAATGATCTGAACTTCCCCTTCTTCGAATTTCTCCTTAAATATGAAACCCATGTCTAATAGGTTTTTAGAGACAAGGAAATGGTCCAAAATATTGGCTACTACATCATTCCCCATTCGTAAATTTAGGCAAGTAGGAGAGAGTTTAACAGGCTCTAAGTCGACCAGGATTTCCACCTCTAGAAAAGAAAGAAAAAAACCTTTATGTCTATCTTCTCTCAGCTTCAGACCCAGACTTCTCTTAAGGAAAGGGTGAAGTTCATATCTCCCCCTATCACCGTAATGGGATCACTGAAAACTCCTACATATTTTAAATTTTCCCAAAACTGTACCTTGTCAGAGTAGGTGTTATACGTCAAAATTCCTCACTTTGATAATGCCACATTCTCATTGTTGCAAGTGTCGTAAGTGTCACACTTTTGTCATAAGTGCCGTAAATATCACATTTTCATTCTAGATATGTTGCATTGCAAACGACACCATGGAAACACTTGATACATACTCTAGAACATGTTAGAATAAGAAGCCACATCATTTAACAGACAAAACAAAGAGTTTTGCTATGAGAATTTGTCATCTTGAAACAATTTTGGAATATCAACACTCCATTGCTCATATATAGGGAGTTCTAGCACTCTATGTCTATCTAGAAGGGACTGTTGTAGAACTTTGTTGCCCATTTTGAAGGAGCTCTGATTGGTTGAGAAATTCATGGGAACAAATCCCCCTTTTCTCTAAGGACAACTAGAGATGATTCAAGTTGTTTTGGCTTGAATCTAAGCCTTAGGCTACATCTAAGGGAGATGCCACAACTGATGGAGTCATATCCTTAACTAATCCCAAATATAACTAAGGTGGTTTAGCCTCTCAAAGCCTATAAATGGATGCATTCTCATGGTGAAAAAGGAAAAAAATAATCAACAAAAGTATTGTTATTCTGATCGTGGATCTTTCGAGCAAGGGGTTGGATGAGGAGGATTTGGGGAATCTACTGCAAAACCATCCATGATTGTAAGTGTCTCTTTCAGGTTATCATCAATATACTTGGCCTATTCCCTTCTAGTTTGTGTACCTTACATATGCTTTTCTATTATAGATGAATTTTTTTAATCTAACATGGTAGAGTAGGAGTTTCCTTGTCTCTCTTTGTTGTCTATGGTTTTGCAGGTATGAAGCCATGTGAAATATTTTGGATATCAAGCTCAAATTGGAGCAGTGAGGAAAGACATAGGAAATAGGTACGATCACCTTTTTCTCTTTCTCCCTTTTTCTAGTTAAACAAATCTCAAATGGATTTTAATGTCCATTTGTATCTTTCTGTCATGGTATTAGGGGTCTAGAATCTAAGGGGATATTCACCTATCCGCAGGGGAAATTTCCTATAACAGAAATTGGTGAATCCACTGGGGAAGGACATTGAATTGTCTTTCCTTGGATCGTCTCTGCTTTTTTCCCACCTTTAGATCATTTAATTTTTTTTCTGATCTATATGTCTTTCTCTCCTTCGCATTGAAAATTTCACAAAATTCTGGGAGTCCTGGGTCAAATTTTCTGATTTTTAAGCCTATGTTATGAATTTCTAGGAAGGGTAGCACTCCCCTGCAGTTTATATCAGAGTGATTATATACAATCATCTCTCTCATTTAGTGCATATCAGAGTGCTACAACGCTCTGTGCCCTTGGAAACATGATCACTAGTCTCCTTTTCTGGTGATTTCTGCCCTTTTCTACTCAGTTTTTCTTAGTCTAATCTTATAGAGCTTGTTGCTCAGAGAAATTTGAACATCATTGACTTTATTTTTCTAATATTTCTCCATATAACATTCATTTTTGTTTATCCCTTGATTTTTCAAATTTTGTCTTAGTTGTGATCCCCTAGGGTTAACAAGATCCCTTGGTTTTTTTTCTTTTTGAGTTTATTTGATCTTCATCTCATAAAGATTTCAGATTGATTGACTGTTTAGGAATGTTCATCAACTAAGGTTTGAAATGTTTCTTGGTTTTGATCCTTCTTGTCTTCATTTGAAACATCTCTCTTTTCAAATGATTAGGACTCTTATGAAAACCTAACTTGATTTTTGTTTTCTTGCTACTCATCATTTTAGGATTTTCATGAGGCTTTGTTTTCTTTCTCTTTTGCATCCTCGAGTCCTTGATTGAGTGAGTTATCATACTTCTTTATTTCAATTCTTGTTATCCTGTGAATGGATGCTTTGTTTGAAATCCTTTCTGCTTCGTGTCTTTTGTATCTACATTCAACTCTTTCAATTTGATTGAAAGCAATGGAGCGTTAAAATATTTTCATTTTCTTTCTTTATATATTAGAATCAAACAAAGTAGATAGTTGCATTCTTTATTTTGGGTAATATAATAGATTTCATTTGGGAATTGGGTGTTTTTGTTGAAGAAAGTTGAACCTCTTTTCCATCCCATAAATAGGATTCATTGAAGAAAAGATTTGCATCTCATTTTTCTGCATTCTTTTGGAGTCGAGTCTAAAACATCATAAGTTTCACTTTTTCACCCTTTAGTAAACAACAACCCTAAAATGAAGCGCTTATAAAATTGATCACACACTTTATATTATCTGGTAGAGAACCTACATTAGCTTAAAGTGTAGGGATTTGGAATAGGTTGTGAGGATAAATTTCCAAATCCATCAGAAAAACATAGAATCTTGTGCTAGGGAGCGGTAAATCCAATTGTTCATATAAGAATAGTCAAGACCCCCCTCTCACACAGGGGTTAAACATGAGGTTGTGTGTGGGAGAGAATTAGAGATTTCCCCTCTAAAGCTTAACCCACGTAGCAAAAAGATCATAGATTAGGGGTTCTACATGAGAAACAACTAGTTTCATTGGTCTCAGAGCTTCGTGAATCCCAGATCTGTTCAAGGTTCTCAGTAGTATTCCAGTCCACTTGTCTTTAGTTCTCTTGAAGAATTTCAGACTTGTTATCCTACCCATATGTTCCTTCCCGGGTCCACTTGTCTTTAGTTCTCTTGAAGAATTTCAGACTTGTTATCCTACCCATACGTTCCTTCCCAACTGTCGATTGTACCCTCCCGGAGGCTGATTATGAGTTGGTAGCCTTAGTGGCCTATATCTGTAGGGTTGACACAGAAGGTGATAGTGAAGGGGAGTCTTCATTGTACCTAGGTCAAATGTTGGTTAAACTCACTCGGGCTCCTTGGAGGGTACACCCATGGGTAGAACCGTGTGGGAAATTACACTAAGGTGTAAGTCCATTAAGAAAGTCACTAACGTAACTAATCCACCCGTTCTATCCCAACCCCTTCCTATATTGATTTTGCAATGTTGGATTTCATCACGAAACAATGATTTCATTGTGGGAAGGTTTGTTTGATTGTTTGCTTCTTAGATATGCAGCGTGTGATTTTTTTTTCCTTAGTGGACCTTTGATTGAGTCAATGTCAATGCCATCAGTTCCTAGGAGTACCAATGAAGGAACCCCTTTTCCCAAGGAAACTTTCACCTTTCCTTCTTTTGGAAACGTTGCTCCTCTGTGCATTTTTACACTAAGTCTTCCGAGACTCACCATCGGGTTACCGATTTGGTTTTTCCCCACTCCATTGATATCAAATTTTCCTAGTGATTTGAATGCACCTAATTCTTTAGATGTAAGCACACCACCCACACATCAACCTAATGTCAACCTTTCATCTTCTTCACCTGTCAGGTCTCGTTCCCTTTCTCCTTCTTTGCCTAGTGAAAGCTCTAAAGAAAGTATCCAGGTTCATAAGAAGAAGAAGAAACAAAAAGAGAAGAAGAAGAAGAATCAGAAAGAGACCATGCCTCCAACCACATCAAGTCATGTTGGATCCGAGCAACTAGCTACTATTAATCATACTGGGAACATTTATAACTTTGACAAGTATAAAACGAAGAATATTAAACCCAAATTCCCTTGCAGGCTTTGTGAGGGTGACCACATTTTGAGGGATTTCCCTGGTCTCCCCAAGTTCTTAGAAATGTGTTCTTCCACATCATCAGCCCCTACTAGACATGTTGGTGACACCCCATCAAATAGTGACGTTAAGGTTGGTAATAATAATAGAACTATCAAATTTCCTTGCTTGTTATGTGAAGGTGATCATTACTCTCACCTTTGTCCTTGTATAGATGAGGCTTATTATATTTTGGAAAATATTCAACTTCCAACTGGTGATCATGATATCTCTTCCAACCCATCATTAGTTTATGGACTGGTCAATCTATTTCCATCCTCGGTCATTTCGATTGATCAGGTGGTCAATCTGGCTTCATCCTCGGTTTATCCACTAACCAAAATGGTTGATCTGGTTCCATCATCAGTTGATCCCACACCTCCCTTAAAGAGTGAAACCCAAGTGTTTGATCTGGTTCCTCCATCGATCGATCCCACTCCTCCCTTAAAGAGTGCAACCAAAGTGGTTGATCTGGTTCCATCATCGTTTGATCCCAATCCTCATTCAAAGAGTGAGGATGTCCCTCAAGTTGACCTCGTTAATATTGATTCACACGGACAAGGGGCACTCCACCCATCCCAATGGCACCCCCTTCAAGCAATCAAATGATTTCTATTAGTTGGAATCATTTGACAGAACCCCATGTTCCTTCTTATGTTCCTTTCCAAATCACCATGTAGGTTTGTGATAGGAATATTCCTAACACTATAATAGATGAAGTTTATTCTATTATCATCTTATCTGTGAATGCTTGGAAATATTTTGGTTCCCCGTAGCTTGCGCCCATGACTCAGAATATGTTGACCTTTGACAGAAGAGTTAGTCAAACTTTAGGGATCCTTCCTCAGTTTCCAGTTACTTTGGGAGGATAAATGGTCTACGTCAATGTGATGGTAGTTCAAGACCCCTTGGACTTTAACCTGCTCCTTGGGCGATACTATGTAAATGTTATGAGAGCTTTTGTGTCCACTCTCTTTCGAGTGTTATGTTTCCATCACAATGGAAACATAGTAACAATCAACCAACTTTCATTCATTGATTCTCATCTGATGGTAAACCATCTGCCTTCCCTAAACAGTCCATACATTCCAATGATGTCTACCCCACCGTAGGTCAATTATGTGACGATCTGCCCCATGCGTTCATCCCTGAACGAGATAAAATATCTCCCTTATTTTGACTTAGATCCAGTAGTTGACATGGTCATCTCTTCGATAGGGATATTAGAGCTAGATCTCCCTACCATTATCAAGGTCGTTGACATGTATTCCTTCTAGAGTTTTTTTCTTCCATCTAGCGAAGATCTCCTGGAATCCATGGCCTAAATTTGTCCCTTGACATGTATTCCTTCTAGAGTATTTTCCTCTTGGAAGCCATGATCAAGAAGAGGTCTTGAGCATATTTTTTCGTCTATGTGGAAAGCTCGTTAAAAAATTAAACACAAGGTACAAGAATAGTTCATTGTCTTTGTCAAGATCGTTAAAAAATGAAACATACCCCCCCTCCATTACAATCAATTCTCACTCTCGATCAAGTACTTGAACCTTCTTTTACTCTGCCTAGTGAAAATGTTTCCATTAGTAACAAGAAACCTAAACGAGGAAATAAGAAGATTCACCGGAGGAAACGACACTTGGGGGTAGGTCTCCAACCTATTACATCATGCTGGAATAAAACCGCCAACTTCTGCCAAAGAATCTAGGGGAAAACTACCTCTAGAGAGACACGTTGCTAGGAGTGATCCTCATTTGAAGGTCATTCCCATCGTAACGTAGTAGTCTTTTTATAGAACAAGCTTAGTATTTGTTCTTTCTCATGCTCGTAAATACATGAGAATAAGTTACCACACTTAGTATCTGTTCTTTCTCGTGCTCATAAATACATGAGAATGTAACCAAGTATACTTTTATCACTTTTTCGGACTCGTAAAGGTTATGTGAAAAAGGAACCCCCGGAAGTCTTCTTTAAGATATTTTCAGACTCTCTAAACATGAAAATATTGCCGAGTGATCTTGCTTCCTTTCACACTCGATTAAAGGTTTGAAAGGGCATCTTTTGAGTGATAGTTTATCTCTTTTTTGACTTCGTGAGATTGATTATGAAAAAAGAACACTCTAATCAAGCATGATTAGAATATTTCTCCATCGTATCATTTGATACTTTTTTCAGACCTCGAAGACTAAACATCACAAAAAAGGACAACCCTAGWTTTGCCTTTAAGTTCTTTTGAGACTCTCTAAACATGAAAAACCATCACATTTACCTTCTCTGGACTCGCTAAACTGCAAATTCAAGGACCCATATGGGAACAAACCCTTACTTCTTCTAGTTTGTTAAATAAAGGAAGAGGAACTTACCGAAGGTGAGTTATATCGAGCATGTGTTACTTTCGTTGAGCTCGTTAAATGAAAAAGAGATACTCATATATCTGGGTGGGGGGAAAATGAAGGAAGTGGGTCAAGGTTTTTAGGAATCCTTTATGGAAGCTATTGTTTCCCTTGAACATGACACCTTTTTTCATATCTTCTTACAGTTGGGTAATCCTCTTGTCTCTGAGTCATACCAATTCCATGTGTTGCCATACGTTTTTGTCTACTCGAAGAGTTCTCTTATTTCCAGCACATTACATTCTTGGTACTCGTCGAGTCAATGTTTCCAATTCAGTTGTCATGCCTCATCATGTTCAAGGGAAGTTTCACTTCAAACCATCCATTTGAAGTATTTCTAGTTTTCATTTCCTGTTTTGGTCCATACTCATTTGATTCACCATATTACATCACTTTCCTATTTCAGTTTTGTGTCGATGATGGGTGATACATCAAGGCCATCCTTCGACAATTATTTTCCTGTCGACTTAAACACATCATCCGGGAATGAGACTTATAAAATAGTTAGTACCTTGGGACCTGCATGCCTTAATGGTAGGCCTCCTTGCTTCCGATAGTGGATTTACATCATTGACCTCTGATTGGATGATTTCACGAATGTTCGACCTCAACTCGTTTATTCACATGCGTTGGAATGTACTAGGGTACCTTGGGAGTCATTGACATCATTGGTGATTTCCCTTGCACTTGTTAACGATATACATCAATGACCGCTAATCAAGTGGTTTCTACCATGTTCAACATCAAATCATATATTCACATGGCTAGATTCGCACCACATCGGGATTGGGACTAAGACCCTGGGTTGAGTGTTCACTGTATTATCCTCTTTACCCAGGCTGCAAAGGAGATCATTTGAGCATGTTGATATATATACTGTCACATAGATCCACATTGTATTGGTATGTGGCTATGTTTTTTCGGCTCATATCTCCACTATGTATTTTTCATGGCCACGATAAGTTCATGTCATGGAGGTATAGATCCACATTGTATATTTGGTGGTCATATCCTTAATAAATATTTTTCATGGATCTGTAGTGCATTGGTCTATGACCGTTCTTTGATTCATCTCATATTCCGAGCATAGGTATGCCTGCCTCATAAATGGAACAAATATTAATAATGTTTGATAGTTGTTTGCAACTTCTTCCATGTTCTCCAACTCCACACCCTTTCATTGAAGAATTCTAAAGTGTTTCGGCCATCGGTTTCTCTTCTGACCTTTACAATTTAGGGGGGAATCTGTTACACACCAAAATGACACACTTAAGTACCTCACCTTAAGTGTCTCAAGTGTCATGAAAGTGTCACGTACATTGACACCATGAAAGAACATTTGTCACAATCCCTAGTCAATGTGGAGGAGAAATATATTTTATGAAGGTCAAAATACCATGTGCACATGAATTAATTATTGATATTCATAAAAAGGAAATTAATTTAGTGTGAGAATCCACCTCACATTTGGTTTCCTATTTTCAAGGAGAGGTTGAGAATCTCATGGATGTGAGAAATATTTCTTCCTTAAAATCCTTGAGAGATATTTTCTCCCTAAAATCCTTGAAGAGATATTTTCTCCCTAAAAATCTTGCATATCCCTTTTTAGTGGATCTTATGAGTGATGTTCTCCATGGAGGTTAAGCCTCCAAATCCTATATAATTAGGGATTTCCATGGAGAAGAGGAGGAAGCTTTTGGATATCAAACATATGATCTTGGGAGCATCGTGCAAAGGCTAGACGTGGAGGACTCGAGGAAGCTGATGCAAAACCATCCATGATTGTAAGTATCTCTTTAAATTTCTCATCACTATTACTTGGATTATTCCCTTCAAGATTGTGTATTGTTGCATATGATTTTTGATCTTGATAGATGAATTTAATTAGTCTAATCTTGTAGAGTAGAGTAGGAGTTATTTTTCTTTTTGTTGTCCATTGCATTGAAGGTATCGAGTGGTGCTGAAGAGTTTGAAGATCAAGCTCAAATCGGAGGCAACGAGGACAGACCACAAAATAAGGTGCATCACACTTTCTTCCTTCCCTTTCTCTTTTTGATTAAGTAATTGAATTCAAAGGGATGTTAGTGTCCATTTGTATGTTTTTTGTCTTGGTATTAGAGGTCTATAATCCAAGGGGATATTCACTTGTACACAAAGAAATTATTCCATAACATAAATTGGCGACTCCACTAGGGAATAGGCCAAGTATATTGATGATAAATTCGACCTATGAACATCATGCTGGAATAAAACCGCCAACTTCTACCAAAGAAGATGGGGGAAAACTACCTCTAGAGAGACGCGTTACTAGGAGTGATCCTTGTTTCGAAGGTCATTCACATCACAACATAGTAGTATTTTTGTAGAACGAGATTAGTCTTTGTTCTTTCTAGTGCTCGTAAATACATGAGAATAAGTTACTATGCTTAGTCTTTGTTCTTTCCCGTGCTTGTAAATACAGGAGAATGTAATCGAGTATACTTTTATCACTTTTTCGGACTCGTAAAGGTTATACAAAAAAGGAACACCTTGGAGTCTTCTGTAAGCTCTTTTCAAACTCTCTAAACATGAAAATATTGTCGAGTGATCTTTCTTCCTTTCACACTAGATTAAAGTTTTGAAAGGGCGTCTTTCAAGTGATAGTTTATCTCTTTTTCGACCGTGCAAGACTAATTACGAAAAAGGAACACTCTAATCAAGCATGATTAGAAGAGTTCTTCATCATATTTTTTTATACCTTTTCATACCTCGGAGACTAAACATCACGAAAAAGAACAACCCAGAAGTCTCCTTTAAGTTCTTTTTAGACTCTCTAAACATGAAAAACCACTGAGTTTTCCTTCTCTGGACTCGCTAAACTACACATTGAAGGACCCATATGGGAACAAACCCTTACTTCTTCTAGTTTTTTAAATAAAGGAAGAGGAACTTACTGAAAGTGAGTTATATCGAGCATGTGTTACCCTCCTCGAGATCGTTAAAATAAAAAGAGGCACTCATCTATCTGTATGGGGGAAAAATTGAAGGAAGTGGGTCAAGTTTCTTAAGAATGTTTGTGAACAATTCTTGCAGTCGCCCTTGAACACGACACTTTTTTTAACCTTCGTCCCAAACACTTGGATAATCCGCTAAACCTATACATTGAACCAATCCTATGAGTCTTTCCACTCCTTTGAGTCATGAAGAATGTCACAACACCCGCTGCATTATGTTTTGGTCCACTATGTGTTTATGCTTCCAAGTCTCATGTCATGCCTCAGTGTTCAAAGGAAGTATCCGCCTTGAGAGTCAACCATATACAAAATTACTAGTTTCCACACCCATGTCAGTCCATCATTTGTTCTCTATATCTCATCAATTCTTGTGTCAGTTTCATGTCAATGATGGGGGATACATCAAGGCGCTCCTTCGACGAGTCTTTTCTTGTCGACTTCAACACACCATCCGAGAATCAAAATTAGAAACCAGTTAGTACCTTGGGACTTGCATGCCTCAATGGAAAGCCTCCTCACTTCCAACAATGGGTTTACATCATTGGACTTTGATTGGATAATTCCACAAATGTTTGACCTCAACTCATTTATTCAAATTCGTTGAAATGTACTAGGATACCTTGGGAGTCATTGACATCATTGGTGATTTCCTTCACACTTTTTAATGGTATACATAAATCACTGGTAATAAAGTGGTTTCTACCATGTTCGACATCAACTCATTTATTTAGATGGCTAGATTTGTATCACATCAGACTTGGGACAAAGACCTTGGGTTGAGCATTCACTATGTCATCTGTTTTACCTAGGTTGTGAAGGAGATCATTTGAAGATACTGATATACTTATGTTGTTACATAGATCCACATTGTATTGGTCTATGGCTATGTCTTATCATCTCATAGCTCCACTATGTATTATGCATGGCTACGATCAGTCCATGTAATAGAGGTATGGATCCACATTGTATCATTGGTGGCCATACCCTTAGTTAGTATCATCATGGATCCACAATATGTTTATTTATGGCCATACCTTGAGTCATTTATTACCCAAGAATAGGTATTCCTGCCTTGGGTTTGAAACACATGATAACATTTGTTTGATGGTTGTTTGCATCTTCTATAAGGTTCTCCGACTCCATACCCTTGCTTTGAAAAATATTCAAAGTGTTTCGGTCATCATCTTCCATCTTCCGAGTTCACACTTTGGGGGGGAATTTGTTACATGCCAAAATTCCTTACTTCGATAATGTCACATTCTCATTGTCACAAGTGTCATAAGTGTCGTAGTTTTGTCACAACTGTCGTAAATGTTGCATTTTTGTTATTCATATGTTGCATTGCAAACGACACCATGGAAACACTTGATACATCCTCTAGAACATGTTAGAAGGAGAAGCCACATCATTTAACAGACGAAACAAAGTGTTTTTCTATGAGAAGTGGTCATCTTGACAATTTTTTGGAATATCAATGCTCCCCTACTCATATATAGGGAGCGCTAGTGCTATCTTTCTATCTAGAAGGGAGCGTTGTAGCACTATGTTTCCCATTTTGAAGGAGTGAAGATTGGTTGAGAAATTCATGGGAATAAATCCCCCTTTTTTCTAAGGACAACTAGAGATGATTTGAGTTTGTTTGGCTCGAATCTAAGCCTTAGGCTACATCTAAGGGAGATTCCACAATTGATGGAGTCATATCCTTAACTAATCCCATGATCAGGGGATCAAATTTTGCTCAATTTTCAAAGTGCTTGGAATGTGACGAAAACAGTGCCATTGCGTCTGTCTCGTCTTCCTGATTCCGGCGGTATATTTACTTTCGCAAACAGAGTCCGTATGGAGGAGATATCGTGATCTGTCCGCCAAGCCAAGGCAAAAATTTGGGATGCTGACTGTACCTGTCCGTATAGTCCGTACAGCCACATGGCAGGGCCGTACCATCATGATGACGTGGTAGGTGGAAGACGTGGTGCATTTTTATTGGTTGATGTGGACGAGCCGTGTGTTGACACATGTCTGGATTGTTGACAAATGGGATGAGGACATGTGGCCCAATATGGAGGCGCCACGTGTCCCCTTCATTTTGTTCATTGGCTATAT
>SNQJ01S0054719.1:54556-72499 GCA_010110895.2 Picea sitchensis
CTCTCTCCCTCCCTCCCTTATTTCCCCTATGTTTGTGTTTTCGTCTAGGAAATTGAGACAATCATTCAAGAGAGACTACATTGGAACACACTTCAACAAAACACAAATCCCAAGAAAGAAGGATATAAATGTGGGGAAGGATATCCAACCAAGTTTCTATTCCTTCTTAATGAGTATTTATACATAGGAAGGATCATTGGGGAAGTTATAACCGCTCCAACTAATCCTTAGTTTCCTATATTTATTCTTTATTACACATTGAATTTACTTGGTTTACATTAGACTTAGGTTAATATATAATTTCTAATAATACATATGTATGATGACAATTAGGGCCTAAAATCTCCCCTCAACATCTTCCGCACACTCAAATCCTTTCTCATAACTAATGACCTATTATTCTTTGGCCTTTGTCTTCAATCTGGTAGAAGCTTATGCTTATGCCTTAGAAGTGGTGGATGGCTCATCCTTGGCTCATATTTCTCCTACACACACCCTATACCCTCCAATGGAAATAAAATCAACAACCCCCTCACATTTACTTAGACTCATATTTTCAATACATATTGAATTTTAAACTAACCCAATCGATAACCTTGACTAACTCGATTATGGGTCGACTCGATTTCGATCTATAAAATAAAGTTAGAAATATCTTTCATGTAATACTTTTGGTATAGTGCATATACTCAAGACTCTATTTTTCGACCAATGACTTCATATCGAGTGATGATTATTACGCTGAAAGGCATTCACCTACTGACAATGAGCACAATCAATCACCTTTTAATCTAAAATTCTAATCTGAAGTCTAACAATTGAAGATGTTGGCATATTCTCAGTCGTCATCCCAAATCAATGAATGTGATTTCCTCTTCATAACTTCCTTGTATTTTTTAATGCATCCGTTAACATTTACCTAATCATATTAATAAATTACTGTAGCACTATATGATTGCCACGTTTAAATGATTAAACTTTGGGATTATCACATTTGGATTTTCTCAACTGTAGAGGCTCATTTTCTAGTTGTGCGTTTCATTTTATGTCCGCGCCTTTCATTTTCTTGTTGTCCGCACGTTTCATTTTCTGGCTGTCTGTTGTGTTTGTGCGTTTATGGTCGAGGGTGGAAGAATATAATAGTGTGGTGGGAAGGCTATTGCTGCAGGCTCGGGGCAGATAATTAAAGGATTATTATAACCTATAGAGGGTGTTTAGGGTTCCATCCATTAACCAATGGGAGGAAGCTTTGGCATCGCCTTTTGGCTTTCATCAGCATTGGTTTTGAGTGGTTGTGCTAGTATAAACTCAGAAGATTATAAATATCTAGAACTTCCTTTTTGGCTACTCAAATGATTCTACACTTCATCAAGTCGATTGATGGTACAGTTGTCTCTAGTCGAGATACGCAACATGGTCGAATGGTGTATGCAAGTCACCTTAATATCAACTTCTCCCTTTCCCAATTTCTGGAAATTTTAGGGCCCAACATCTTGATTATAGTTTGTCCATATTTTAATTATGATTTAGATAAATGAATTATTTTCATACTCTGGTGGAAACTCTCTTTATTTGACACACATACAATGTAGTTTCTTAGTCGATGACCCTATCTTCATATAGACCATTGTGTATGGACTGCAACCACGTCTCACGTGATGCCTTGATTTAATAAACAACGAGTAGAAATGTCTTGACTATGGGAATAAGATAATAACTAATCCATCATTAAATAATGGAGAAACACCATTTCATACTCTATATTCATACAAGAAAAAGATTCTAGTGGATTTGATTCTAGGAGTACTAGAATATTAGCCAACAATTAGTTTGTGATTCTGCAATCATGGTGAATCTAAAATTCTTCCTTAAAATCTCATTATCTTTCCTCTTTGATTCGGCCTCGTCAGCTAATTCCTTCACCTCTGCCTCTTCATCCAGTTTCTTGGCTTTTGCTTGATTACCTATCCTCTTGGCTTCCTCGCACTCTGCCAATGTTTTAGCTTCTTCTTATTTTTTCTTCTGCAGGGATTCCTGATGTGCCACGTGCTCATGTTCTATCCTAATATTTTCCTCAATCTTCCTTCTTTGATAATTTGTCTTTGCTTGGATCCTTTTCTGCTCAAGTTTCTTTTATTTTTGGGTCTTCTCATGTTCTTTGGCACTTTCGACATCTTTCTCTTGCTAACACAACTTCTAGAATTTGGATAAAGTTTCCATCTTGAATTTTTCTTGTTCAAGATCAAGTTCTCGTTTTGCCGTTTCATGGGGCAGTTGATGCAAGACTTCATTGTACGAGAGTACTCCTTTAAATTTATCATCCTCAAAATCAACAACATGAATATTTGGATGAGTGACATTGAAAGACCTGACATGAATGATAGCCAGCTCATGAGGATCATGGAATTTAGGCTCACACGAACACATGATTAACTCTTGTAAGGTCTCAGCCTCCTTCCTTGTGTGTTGAGAGTTGGAGATGGAATAAATTACAATGTGGACAGGGAAGATTGGCCACAATATTTTACTACTAGTTTAAAAAAGTGTCGTGACATGAGGCCCCATTGTTTGGTATGTTATTTCCTTCACTAGTAGTCGATCTAGGATGAAATATGGAAAGAGATGTGGGGCCCATGTGGTCCCATAAACCCTGATGAATGAATAGTTCTTGTAGAAAAACCAATCAACAACCCCTTTCATCCCATTTCTAGCCTCAAAGGATATGTTGTTTCTGAGGAAGCCGAAACGAATGGAGTGCAGAGGGGAAAGGAATAAATTCTAAATCCCATAACAATGTTGTTTGAAATTTACACTCCATAATTGGGAGAAACAAACATGAATGGGGGGCTCACTTCGCTCCCAATTCCATCCCAGTTCGGGAAAATGCACCCAGGAACAAAGGACATCGATCATATAAGAAGACATATAAAAATATGAATTCTTCATACCCGGGAGATTCTTTACGTGCAAACATATGTTAAAGGCTAGGATATCCACCCAGTTGAAGAGTTGTCCCATTATAACAACAGTGTATGCCAAAGGTAACCAGTCAATTTGGAAACTTGTGTACTTTCCTTTCCTCGTATAAATGACAGAGCATGGCCACCATTAGCTTGTAAGGATTTTTAAGCATGTGGGTGGCGATCAATTTCTGATGTTGCTTAAGGGTTTCATTCTCTTCCACCCACCATTGTTTCATATTTTTTTGTGATCCTTTGTTGGCCTGGGAGAATATTTTTAGGAAAGGTTCATTCAATGAGAAAGTAGGAGAGGGAAGGCGATATCCGACACTAATATCCTTTGGTATAAGAGAATCTACTCACATCCCCTGCTTTCTCATGATGTTTTTAGTGGAAGCATCAAATTGCATGAGACAACAATGTGTTTCCTTGTTGTATGGGAGTAGTTGTGGCCTTGAAGCTACCCGATGAATACCTCATTTCAGGATATTCGCATACACCTCTAAAACTTCATCATCTTGAGGAAACTTTGCGTAGTCAAATATCCTATAGATATATTTAAAGTCGAGGCAATGGTCCTCGCCATTATGAGGAATTGTGTCATTCACTAGAGTTTTGACTGATTGAGATGATGATTTAGGGCCTGTGACACCCTGGAAGTACACCGAGCTCCTAGATCTTTTGGGGTTCTGGCTCACCATGATGAATGACGAAATTAACATGTAATAACACATTAAAAGGAATATCATCTTATCTTAAGTATAACGGATTAGCTGTAATAATGAAAATTTGATGAAGCAATAGAAAACAAAGGCTATCGGTAAACAAGAAGTTGCATTAACAGAGAAGGTGATCTCAGTAAGAGAGGGAGTCTAGATGAAAATCAAACTTCGTGCACTATTTTTCAAAAACTTAAGGTGCAAGATGTTCTTCGAAAGGGTGTTTTTTTATAACTGGTAATGCACATCCATCTAGCATGACTATTCCATAACTAAGGTTTGTACGAGGATCTTGCTAAATCCAATCTTAAATTTTCCCGTTAATGTACATCATTTCCATAATTAAAGTTTATTAAGTAAGATAGGTCCATTGATTAAAACATCAGAGGAAGTGCTAAACCGAATCTTTGAATAAGACCGTTATTGGGGTCAAGCATTCAGAGTATGAGAGATCGTGGTTTTTTTGAACTCTGAAGGGAAAGGTATCAAAGGTATATTCTTTTATATGTGGACCAGTGGGTTGTCCTACCGCGTTAATCAATGAATATTGATATAGAGAGAGGTGGGACCTGTCCGTGTGTTGGCATTAGGGTAAATCAGGATGAGGGAGAAACTAAAACCCGAGGGGAATTTATCGACAATATATTCATTTTTTTCTTAGAAAGGAATGCTAAACTATGAGATTTATAGGATTTCGGGACTTGTATGTCCAAGGTTCGTAAGATATAGAAAATTCAGAGCTCTGACGACAACGATATTGAATAATATTTTCTCAGTTTAGGAGAAAGTGTGGGATACATGTGAGAAGGGTCAAGAGGCCATCGAAGTTTTATTTTTGGAGTGAAATAAGATGATGCTTAAAAAGGATCCAAAAAAGGATGGAATCAAAGGTAATACTCCTTCGATACCTTATAAACACTTTTATGTCCCGAAAGCAATAAAACAACTCATTGGAGAATCGATAAAATGGGAAGTCAACAGTCCAATCTTGGGATACCACTTAGGGAGGTAGTCATTAGACATTTTATCACGAACTTTGGGGTTTTGTGAAAGAAATAGTGTAAGATACGAATCAATCGGAGTGGGAAGATCAAAGTCTAATATAACGTGTTAAAAATGGATTCCGACGAACATGATCCTGAAAAATATTTAAGATGAGCTTACGTTGTCTTATATAAGTAGTGGTGCATGTCTTGTAGCATAAAATATCAGGTCAAAAGAAAAAGGGGAAAATATTTTTTGGGGCCCCATAAAATTTTGAAAGATGGGAGTGTTGTTATGAAATGACCCACAACAAATGGCAACTTACTAGAAAGAACTAGTTATCTCTGAATTCTAAAAAGAGAAAGTGGCTTCAATTAGATAGGAACAAAATTTACCATTTTAAACTTCCATTCAACATTCAACTTAAGTACCACACATTCAATGGTCTCTATGTAATCCTTAAAGAATTTTTTTTTATCAATGATCTTCCACATAATTCAAGTGATTGTTTTTGGGAAACCACGACAAAAAACCAAGTCGACTGTTGTAGAACAAAGTGTTTTATTTACCTCTCTTTCCCAACATTGGTTCACTGCGAGAAAGATTGCATAGTCCCAATGAATATACCTCGGTATCATACAAGGATGGCCTCACTGCCAGCGAATGTCCATATCCCCGACGGGTTTTCTTGTACTTCCCATGATTTTTAATAGTGTTTTGAGCTTCCTCGTGATTAGTTCTTTGAATCCACCTTTTAGATATAGAATTTAGATATTGCGACTTCAATATACGTGAAAATAAATAGAAAGTGGGGTGATTTGAGAGTCATTTTTATTTGCTAGTGTCAATCAACAAATTGTCTTCGCAGGTCCGCAAACACAAATCACTTATACATTTTAAAATTGGGAAATAATGGGCAGAGTCACTAGATTTATGTGTAAGATGATGAATTCAAGATATTTCAGAAAATTTGAAAGTAGCATCAACGAGACCTGAGAGTGGACACATAAGAGTTAATAATAGATGGAAAATGATGGAAGGCACAAAATTTAAATGTCAAAATCTTTTCCTTTGGTATAGATGAACAACTTCCTCTTTTTTGTGTTTCCATTTGTTAACAGGGATAAACCTGTCTCTCTGATGCAAAATAACAGTTGGTCTAGAGTAGAAGACAGTGGTAGGGGGTTATTGTAAACTAGAAAAGAGAAGAAAAAGGAAGGAATAAATTGAAACATTGATCATATTATTGAAAAGAAAAACTAAAAATAGAAAACTACAATTGAAAAAATAATATATACAGAGCTACATCACCATAGGTGATCAGGAGAAGTATTTCTTCAGTATTTTTCCATTGATAGGGAGTTCCTCCTCATCTCCCTGTAATGTTTTGAGCCTAAAATTCCCAAGACCTATTTTCCGGTGGATCAGATAGGGTCCTAGCCATAGTTTTTGAAACTTGGAGTGTTTTCCTTTAAGTTCATTAGCTTTGTCCCACTTGAAAACAAAATCTCCTTCTTGAAAATATTTATTGCCTACATTTGATTTATCAAACCACTTTTTAACCATTTCTTGGTGTTGAGTCAAGTTCAACTTATCTTTTTCCCTTTCTTCTTCAAGTTTTAGAATCATGTTTAACCTTTCTTGCATTACTGGATAGGCTTCGTCTTGGACATATTGGGACGATTGTAAAATGGGTAGTAAATTATGGGTTGGCACTATGGCTTCTTTTACATAAACCAGGAAAAATTGGGAGTTACCAATGGATGACTTGGGACTTACTCTATCATCCCAAACAACATTATGAAGAGAAATATGCCCATTTATTTGATTATCGTTGACAATCTTCTTGAGGATTTTAATGAGGTTCTTATTAGTGGATTTTGCTAGACCATTCCCTTGTGGATAGTAATTCGTCAAATACTTAACCTTGATGTTTTTTTTAGGGAGAATTTAGCTAGCTTGAGAGAAGAAAAATACTTGGCATTATCAAAAACTAAAAAGCATAGAATTCCAATGTAATATCCCCAAAAATAAATTATTATTAAAGTTTGTATGCACTTAGGAATTTATTTCCTTTTTTTGAAAATTAAAGCCATTTATGGCAATTCTGAATATGAAATTTGATTAACTGTAATTAATTATTGTGACTGTTGGGAAAATATTTGATTTCCAAACCAACTCTTTGACTATGACACTTGTAAGAGACAAATATTTTTATATTAGTTGTTGAAGGACAAATCGAACAACCAGGTTGAAATCAGCTGACCATGACTCCATGAGTGGGGAACAAGCTTGAACTACCTCAGGGGAGAATTTTACAAGTGGAAAATGAGGAATTTGGCCATTGGAAGCCCCTGAAAATCATGGATTTGTAAAGATGCAAAAATTCCCAAGGGGAGGAAAAGACCTAGGCACTAGATGCTTTTGCATATACATCATATGGGAGGAGGCATGACACTAATTAGTATGCTAGATAAAGGATATCAATTGTTGTTATGAACACTGTTTTGAGTGTGAAACACGGGGAATTTATGATCTGAAAGAGGACTATAGCAAAAGAGGAGCATTGGAGTTCGCTCTCATGGATTCATGGTGAGGCTAGGGGGTGAACAAAGTGAGTAGATTGGATCTGTTGTTCTATGGTTGGGTGGAACTTGGTTGTTCCATTTATTGTCCCAACACTTTGTTCAGATATGTATATCTACTTACTCCTTGTTGAATCATTTTATTGGTTAATAGTTGGTAGAATGAAATGAATTGTAGAATAATCCTTTATAGTTTGAATTTATTCATTGAGTAAAGTTAAGAAAGCTACTATGTATGTTAGGTGTTGATGAATGTTTGAAAGTTTCTTATTCATTTGATGTACTCTTTGAACCACAATAGGAAAGAAAATATCAGTTCGATCTGTTATTGATATTAGGAATATTTTGGTATAAGTATGAATGTATATTCAAGTATAAGCATGCATAAAGGTTTATTACAAATATTTACAGGTCAAATAACCTTAAGTACAGAACCACAACAAATTCTTGTGTATGCTTTTATAGGTTGCGATAAATCTAAACAGAACATAAGTATTACCGTGATAATCATAATCTGTTGATGAGAACATTCTGGTACAAGCAGAATGTGGACAGGTTCAAGTATGGGCAATGGCCAGTGTTTATTACAAAATATTTCATGTGTCAAATGGAAATATGTTTAAATCCCAACAAACGAAATTCTGTGTATTGTTTATAGGGTTGCTAATAAATCAATGGGAACAGAATATAAGGACAACACCAGTGATAATCATAATCCACGACATATATGATATATAAGGACAGAAAGTATGAGATGTATCACCACTAGTATGGGGATCTTCTGATGATGAAAATGAGAATACACATGGATTGGATGCTGGGACACTTCCATTTCCTCATGGAACTTCCTGACTGATATGACCCTCAAGGCCTCAGACATAAAGACCATACCATGCACCATGAATAACCCAGAAGTAAATGAGTTCTAATTGCCATAAGCCACTATGAGACACTGGAACATATGAATGAATGATTCCAAGTTGGTCAGGTGAAAATCATATCTATTTGGTAATGTTTAATGAATGATTCCAGAAGGAGGATTCCTGATCCACCTGCATGAATGCATCATTCTGGTAAGACTGAAAATGTTCTCAAACCAAACAAAATATTCTTGAAACTAAAACATTGAATTGTGAACTCCTAATTAATTTTCTCCGAGGCTTGATGTCCCATCCTGACCAGGAAGTTTTGAATCCCCAAGACAACTGAGAGCTAGCAAAATGAGATCAAGAAGAATCACAAATAATAGAAAAAAACACTTTGAGAATTAGCACCAACCTGAAATTAAAACAACAAACATTCAAGGAAACACCAGAAAAATAACCAAAATGATGACAAAAGGATCTAATACCAAAGAATAACTTCAACCTGAGGCTGACTTCTTTCCACCACCATACTGATGGTACCATCCACAATCCCAGGAGAGTTAACTGGAATACCTGATGGCACCCCACACAGGGTCCTGAATATTCAGAACCTAACTGTACTGAAACCAATTGCCTGAAACTAGTAACCAAGAGAAACCATTGTATCACGTGACAATGGCATAACTGAGCTATGAAAGTTCACACATGATAAAAACATGTCCCATAATTTAATTTAGATCCAGCAGAGGTTGCCATTAGGAGCCATCGCTCTCTGCATCTGCCAAAACTCGCACCCATAGATAAAACAAGCCAACTGCACCATGAGAACCGTACTTATTCCTACTAACTTAAGAGAAATTAGGAATAACTCAAGAAAAATAATTTTTATTCAATGAATCCATGGAGGAGGAAATGAGACAACTTCATGCAAGGTTAGACACCATGTAAACAACACAAAGGAGAGTTACCAAGAGTCTCAGGATGTCCGGTGAAGTTGAAAGTGAATATATAGAAGAAAAAAAAGCTATAAGAGAACGAGAAGGAGAGGAGTGATTGCTAAGAGTTGTTGTCAAGATGGGAACCAGAGAAAGAATGGTGCAGGGTCACCAATGTATGAAGGAAATTTGAATGTAGAATAATTTCTTGACTGATAAATTTTTTAGACAAATATTTTGACTATAAGGAGATTGATCATGAAAATAAAGTAAAGCATGCGGTGACCAGATTGAAAGGACATGCAACTTTATGGTGGGAGAAGTTGCAAGCTGACAGAAGGAGAAATGGTAAGTCCAAGTTTAATAATTGGGATAGAATGGTATCTAATATCTATGCTAAATTCATACCAAAGGATTATCATCTAAATCTGTTCAGAAGGTTGCAGAATATGAGCTGGAAAGGTTTGTTGGTGAAGGACTATACTGAAGAATTTTATAGGTTGAATATAAGAGAAGGACAAAAGTAGAATGTTGACAAGAAATGTGTTGGGTATATTAATGGATTGAGGTATGAAATAAATTATGAGATTAGTATGATAATGATGAGTATTGTAGAAGATTCTTATCAGGTAGACCTGAAATCATAAGATAAAATGTCAAGGAAGCAAAGTCGGAGAAACAAGGGGAAGATTCCTAACATAGGAAGATGAACCACTAGAGAGAAGTTCCAAAAATCCAGGGGAGAATATGGAGGATATAATAGTTAGAAATATATAGGAGGAAGTTATAGAGGAGGATACTCTAAAGGAATGAATCATTTTCCAAGAGGTAGAGGAAGAAATAGAAGAGGAGAAGTGAAGTGTTATGCTTGTGGGAAAATATGGCACGTGTATTGGGAATGTCTTGAAAGGAAGAATGAAGGAGTTATATAAGCTCACATTTCTAAGGCACAGTAGAGGAATCTGGATACGAATATGAAAGAAGGAGTTGAAGAGGGAAGATCACTTGTGATAAGGAAAGATCTCGTAAATTCGGAAAAAGAGGTACAAGAACCAGTCTATAGGAACATTTTATTGAGAATTGCTTGCAAGACCAGAGACAGAGTATCCAAGGTGATCATAGATAGTGGGAGAATGGAAACTTGGTATTTTTGGCATAGGTACAGAACCAGGGTTCAATGCTTCAACAACACACCAACAAAGCCCTAACTATCGACCATTTCAACAACACCTACAAAGAAGATGAAGTCTCACCTGAGGTAGAGGCGGGGGGGGGTTGCAGGACTCAGATGTCTACAATTGAGCTAGGATATAGATCTGTGATTACAACACTTAGCAAAGAGCTTATCCAATAAAATGCATTATTTCTTAAACCTTATTTACATCACAGGTTAAATCCTTATTATATATTAGCGCAGTAATAATCAAGATTGGGCACATCTAATCATTTAGCACATCACATCAAATCAAATCTAGAATCCATCATACATAAGAACTAAGCATCCATATGTCTATATATCATACATCAAGAATATTGCACTAAGCATATAAATACATAAACAATATGAACAACATTGCACAAAGCACATCAACATAGGATATACGTGGTTCACCCCAATGTGGGGCTACGTCCACAAACTCTTATTGTTCTTTATTAGTCTTCAAGATTTCTACATTCTTTTGCTCATGTGAACAAAGAAACAGAGCTAACTCCGCAAAGGACATGAGATCTGCACGCACCTCGTCAGATCCTCCTTCCCCAATTAGGTCAAGGCACAAAAACTTACACAATCTGTCTACACAAAGATGCTTACAATTAATTTCACTTAGCTTTGCAAGTATCAACACATAGTATGCACAAAAGACAACAATTGTTCTTTTCACTTAGGAATATCTACATATTATTTCATGAAGCCAATAGATCAACTTCTCGCTAAGTCCTATCTACTTATTTATACATTACAAAAATGGTCTAAAAATGGGTAAATCCATGGGCCGACATCCCATACATGTTATATAAACCCTAAAAGCCCAAAAATCCCGCAAAACGAGGTGATATACCATGATATCAACTCCTCCTAGGTGTTCCATCTTCGACCAGCCTATTGAAGTCCCAAAAATAGTCAAATGCGACCAATTCTCTCTCAAAACTTGGTCAACGGCCAATAGGCCCCCAAAACTCACATGTGACTCATCCCGAGTCATTCAGATCTGGGAAGGGTTGCTTCAAAGGCCTCGATCTTAGCTCGAGCTGCCTCGACTTGTTGCTTCGCTAGATCCTCCTTCTCGGAGAACTCTTGAATGACTTGCTCAGTAAGAGGCCCTTCCATATGCTTTTCCACTGTCGCAACCAGTTGGTATAGTTGCAAGCCTTGTACTTACATAACCTTTCTTTGGATGGTAGTAACCTGCTACTGGACTATGTGTTGCTGCTATGACCTCTTCATCTTCTTAACGACAGTAAGTAGCTTCAATTGTGCTTGTATGGTGGACGCTTGTTGCTTTGCCTCTTGGAGGTTTTCCTCTAGTTTCCTCAGCTCCATATATTCTTCAAGGCACTCAAAGGTATGAACACTTTGATTAATTAATTGCTTACACTCTTAGGAAAATTACCTAATTCTTCCTACTGCGGTCCTCGTAGCTTCATCCCTCTAATCGCACACTTCTTGCGGAGTGCTCAACACTACTTGGATTTCTAGCTCCATTACTTTTTCTTGAAGATGTTGAATGGGATTAGTAAGCTTCCCCACTTGCATCTCAATGGAATATAGTTCCGCCTATGCCAAGCTCGACACAGAGTGAAGTGCTCTCGTTACTACCTATCTAACCTCGGTCTGCTCTGCAAGCAACTGGTCTTTTTATTTCTGCATCTTCTCTTTGTCCTCTTTGAACTTCGCCCTAATGTCATATTTCTCTTGTTGCGCAACGCGAAGTTTCTCTAAGGCCTCCTCCATTTATTATTTTAAGGCCTCTATGGCCTCTTCCTTTTCTTCTTGGAATCAACGGAGTCGAGCCTTGGTCGTATCTGCTATTCTTCGTAATTGGGTGGGCTCATCCCCCAGTTCTACACTTTTTTATGACGACGACGTAGTAGAAACTGCGCAGATCGAATGGATATTTTATTGGATGTCTTTGAGATCCTTCTCTATTCTATCATACATTGACTCCTACGTTTCTCCATGTCTCTGTAAGATGTCTTCTGAAGCATCCTTTATAGTTGTGATGATGATATCGATATCATTGACTATGAGCACATTCTGGGACTTAGGATTTTTTTCTCAAGTCTCCTTTTGTGTTGAGGATTATGCGGAGAAACCTTTCATTTCTTCGATGTCTCGGCCTCTGTAAGGGGATCCTTTGGCAATGTTACTTCAACTTTTTCTCTCTTGTCTCCTTATTCCCCTCCTTCCTCTTGGTTTACTTTGTCTCCTCCTCCTTCTGTAGGTGAGTGAGGTGCAATTTCCTTCGATGCAATGTCCTTCTCATCACTTTCTATGTCTTGTGCTTCCTCCTTCTCTTTTTTCTTCTTTTTCTTTGCGTTGCTTTGTCCATAATACTCATTTCGGGTGACCAAAGGACTTCTAATGATGTCAGGGTCAGAGAGTTCAGCATCTTCGATCGGTAGAAGGAATTTGGCTAGCCATTCATTAGTGATCTCTTCCATGTCTTCCTCAGTCAAATTATTGTAAGACTACAACTCCTCCTTGCATTCATCCCTATGCGCATTGATGTAGATGAAGTGTCGATCTGCATGGAACTTCGCGAATGGTCTGTATTGATGCAAGGTATTCAGGGTCATTTGAGGGAAAGATTCAATGTTGTGCGTCAGTTGTATGTAGTAAGCGTGGAACACTATGTTCGATTGCCACTACTTCGCCATATCACTCGTGTACCACAAGGTGGAGAACCTTGTTGCCAATCGCTTTGATGGCTCAACTTCGGGGAAGGCTTCTCCTTCTAGTATTTTTCAGGAGACAAATTCTATTAAGATAAGTAACCAACTTAAATGAAACTCGTACCCCTAGTCCTGCACTTCACGATAGTCCTTATCCAACTCGTTGATGAGGTAACTCGCCTAGTTCATCTTGATTCCTTCGACACACTTACCTGCGAGGTTGACTACAAACCCTGTGACTTGTGTTGATCAATTTTTTTTTACGATCTTTCCTGCTATAAGATAACAATCTAGGTGCACTGTGCCATCCTGGATGGAAGCTACCTTGTACTTCTCTACATTGCCATGGGCTTCTTTTATACATTGGGGGTGCAATATGTAGCCTTCCCTGGGTAGAACTAGTGAGGGTATGGTCCTTACATGCTCAATCCAGTGATCAAGTGGATCAGTGTTGGATCCACAGTCATGCACCTATCAAGGCATATATACCTTCCATGGTAGCACTACAGGAGGAGTTTAACGCAAGTGTTAACCTCCTGATGTTGGCCAAAGTGGGGATCTTCATCAGGTTCAATATTGTCGATCTCACGATCTCCTTAATCCATGGATCAGAGACTATATTTGGCTTCTTCCCAGTCGTATTTGTTAGGTACCTATGCAGCGCGAGCATCGCATATTTCTTCGGGTCTCCAATGTTGAAGTCACTGAACTTCAAAGCTAGGATCAGTCCCAACTGGGGTCCAACTGCATGTATCCCCTTTGGGAAGTACGCAGTGATCAACGTGTATTAAAAGTCACATGGGACACTGTCATAGTTAACCGTGCTAGCCAGAGGTATGGTGTAGTCAGGCAATACCGACGAGATTTTCTTCACGTTAGCCAGATCATCGCGGTGCTTGCTTCTTTTCTTAGCAGAGCAACCATAACATAACTCCGTCGATGGGGATGCTTCCAATCCTCGAGTCGACAATTCTTGTATTCCTATAGACATGAATTTCTTAGTCATGAGGTTGACAAGTATCTCTTCCATAGACTTACCTATTGTGTTACACTCACTCGACATTCACACTTGTAATAAAATAACTCGGGTAGGAAGATGGACAATCAAGGTAATCAAATGAATGGTGAGTTCTAGACAACACAACGCAGTATGCAATCAATTCTCTATTAGCTCGCATATCTTAGTTTGCAAAAAGTGTTTCTGTCGCAGCATCTAATGGGTTAAATAAGCAATGTCGTAACAGATTCCTCCAATGGGTAGGAATGCCTCGATCAATATGAATCCAACCATTATGGCATGGTATCAATGGTCCAATGGTGATCTTTCAGTCCATAACTGCGTTTATATCTATTCTAGAGCGTCATTTTAATGGTCGGGATGCCTCAAACGATCATATAGCTTCGTCGTGGTGAAGTCCCATTATGCACGATTCTCCTATTTCAACGAGGTTCAAGTTTTGCGAGCTTGCCTTCTGCGAAGTCTTCTCCGGAACTTCTCACAGTTTTTCTAGTTTTTCTTTGTTCTTACTAAGATTTCTTGCCTTCTTTCCTATGATCTGAGTCTCTGGATTCCTCTTTCCATTCTTATTCTTACGTTCTTCTAGCGTAGTAACTTCGCACTGTGGATATTCTTTCAGAGGGTTAAAATGTAATACCTCTTCTCTTAATATTTTGAGGGTGGATGCACTTCTTTCCTACATGGATAGTTTCTTTAATATTTCTTATGTTCTTTCAACTTCAATAGCTACTTCCCTTTCCCTCTGTTGCTTCAACTTATCCTCTTGTATTAATCGCTCTATTTTAATATCTATGAAGTCCCTTAATTCTTGTTTTTTCTGTTTTGCAGACTCTTCCTCTACTTTCCTTATAATCTGATCCTTTTCAATCCAGGTATTTCCTAACAAAAGTGCAAAAGGGGATTGTTCTCAACAAACTGAATGATTTCAAATTCTTCTTCGGTCGATTTTTCATGGGCCATCATAGCTACCTTAATAATTCTTCCACATAGGGTTATCATCTTTCCTTTAAACAATCCTATCTTTCCCAATGAAGGAACCATAGCAGGCTTTCCCAAAATTTCCCAAGTTCTTTCTGGCACGATATTCAACCGTGTTTCCTCATCCAAGAAACAGTCTATGTCGAAGTCTCCTATTCTTGTTTCTATGCACTACTTTTCTTTCAGGATCTCTAGTAAACTAATGTCTCTATGATTATACATTTCTTCTTTTAACTGTAATAACATAGTCTCTAATTCTTTTTTGTTCTCTAACATATCCTTAGACTTTTGACCTTCTTTATGGTTTTCTTGTCTCATGTTTAGATTTTCAACTTTATCAATCATCCTAGGGAAATCCTCAACCTCATGACCAATAGATTTACAGCAAATACAAATATGATCGATACCAGGGCATTCCTTAACAAGATGTCCTGGTGTTCTGCAATTATAACACAGTGTCAATCCTCTCTTTCTTTTAAACAATCCCCAACCTTTCCTGTACTGCACACCGGGATCACAGTGATGGACCTGTAATCTGTAAAAATTCTTTCTAGGTTCTTGCATCCACTTGTTAGTCCAAAAATTATTTCTATGCATAGGAATAACATATGTTTCACTATCTTGATCAAATTTATTCAGATCCATTATTTCTTCTAACTGTGCCCTATTTTTCATACTAGGAAAAAATCTATCAAACATACTTAGATTCATACTTTCGAATAAAACATTTCCACTTATCTTACCTTTACCAGAGCACAGAGCTTTAAGATCTTACCTCTTTTCTTCAGATTGAGTTTCTTTCTTAGAACATAGCTTCTGAGGTCAAGTAGAAAACTGTGCACTACAACAATATATCTATGCAGAAAGATTTATCTTTTCTTTACTTCCCATCAATCATAGTTTCATTTCCTGGCAACAAAACCATTTTTTGGCACAGGGGCAGACCCAAGGTTCAACGCTTCAACAACACGCCAAAAAAACCCTAACTATCGACCCTTTCGCCAACACCTGCAAAGCCGATGAAGTCTCGCCTGAGGTAGAGGTAGGGGGGTTCCAGGACTCAGATGTCTACAATCGAGCTGGGACACAGATCTTTGATTACAAAACTTAACAGAGCACTTAGCCAATAACATGAATTATTTATTAAACCTTATTCACATCGCAGGTTAAATCCTTATTACAGGTCAACAGAGTAATAATCAAGATTTAGCACATCTAATCATTTAGCACATAGCATCAACTCATATATAACATTCATCATACATAAGTACTAAGCATCCATAGATCTATCTATCATACATCAAGAATAGTGCACTAAGAAGATAGATACATAAACAATATTAACAACATTTCACAAATCACATCAATAGAGGATATATGTGGTTCACCCCAGTGTGGGGATACATCCACCAATTGTTCTTCTTCTTTATTAGTCTTTAAGCTTTCTACATTCTTCTTCTCCTGTGCACAAATCCACAGAGCCAACTCCGCAAAGGATAGGAGATTTGTGTGCACCTCGCCAAATCCTCCTTCCCCAGTTAGGTCAAGGCACAAAGCCTTACACAATCTATCTGCACAAAACCTCTGCCAATTACTTGCACTTAGCTCTACAATTCTCAACAATTAGTAATCACAAAATCCAACATCTATTCTTTGCACTTAGAAATCTCTACATATTCTTGCACAACGCCAACATACTGACTTTTCTCTAAGTCCTATCTAATTATTTATACATTACAAAAAGGGCCTAAACATGGGTAAACCCATGGGATGACATCCCATACCCATTACATAAACCCTAAAATCCCCAAAAACCTGCAAAATGAGGTGAGATCCCATGGTCTCAGCTCCGCTTGGGTGCTCCATCTTTGACCAGCCTGTCAAAGTCCCAAAAATGGTCAAATTTGACCAATGTTCTCTCAAAACTTTGTCGAGTGCCAACAGGTATCCACAGATATGGTGGGAAAGGTAAAGCCAGAGAGGAGAACACATCTGAGTTTGTACTAGGCTTCATGGTTTCAAAAAGAACATAAAGTCATGGTATATTGACAGTGTAAAGTTGAGTTTAAAATTGGTAGTTATAAGGATGAAGATTTATGTGATGTCATACCCATGGATGTTTGTCATGTTATGTTAGGGATACCTTGGAAATATGACAAGAATTTTATACATGATGGGAGGGACAATACTTATATCCTTGAGAAAAATGGGTGTAAGAATATGTTGTTTCCATTAGAATATAAGGGAGTCAAAGAGGGGGCTAGCCCTAGTACACTTCTCTATAGGGTTCTTCTGCACAGAGCCTTATAAAACCCCAAAAAAAATTATTTTAAGGAATGCTAACCTAACATTTGTAATACTTCATAACCATCACATAATCAATAACCAACATATATAAAATTTATTGAACTGAACATAATAAGATTACGAACAACCTTATAACACTTCATATTCCTTAAATATATAAAACAAATACATAAATTAAAATGCCTTGGTTTGATGCTAAACTCCTACTAGTCTTGTTGTCCTTCTTGCTACTGCATTGCCCAGCTTGATGCCACTGACCAACTCTGCCCAAACCGACTAACCTCCCCGCTAGCTAGGAGTAGCTTTTCCGGCTCCCTAGCTCCAGGAAACCAAAAAGAATCCTGGCCCCCATGCCCAAAACCCCTAGCAACCCGGTGCCCCCTGCAATGATACTCAAAGACTGCAGAACTCCACCATAGAACCAGAAAAGCCAAGCCAAGAAGCCATAACTCTCATCTCCCTCCAAAATGCTTCCTCCCCAAAAATGATGTTCCCTTCACGGTAAGACTCCTCTCGTCATATCCCCCCTTCACCAACCCTTTCCTCCTCATTAATTTCCTTATCCCTACATTCATTATCTTATCCTCTTATTTAATTTCTTATCCTTTTATTTAATTTCTTATCCTTTTATTTAATGTTTCGTATCCCCTCCGTTTACGTAAATCATTTAATTAAACAAATTAAAATTATTAACCCA
>SNQJ01S0054719.1:93107-124800 GCA_010110895.2 Picea sitchensis
ACACAACAATAATTGTTTTCCAAGATCATATTTCTTCATGTTGGATTGCAATTAATTGTGTTGAAGGGTTAAAAATATAATCTCCAAATGTTTCAAATGATCTTCCCAAATCTTGCTAAAAGTCAAAATATCATCCAAGGAGGATACAATAAAGGTGTTTGACAAATGGTATTAATATATCATCCATCAATCTTAGAAGTGTTGTCATAGTATTGTGTAATATAAATTTCATAATGAATCACTCATGCAATCCATGTGTTTTTTTGAAAGAAATATTCCAAATTATTATTTGTGTATATTGTCATATTGGTATCCTTACCTCTAATCCAACTTCATGATAACACATGCTTCCAATATTTGGTTGATTAGTGCCTTGATTATTTGTAGGGGATATATATTTACTCTAATCTTATTCAATCTAAAATATCTACACATTTTCTCTAATGTCCATCTTTCAATAGAAATGTCGATTACACCTGTGGACCTGCACACCTGCTACACTTGTGGACCTGCAAACCTACACACCTACTACACTTGTGGACCTGCAAACCTACACACCTGCTACACTTGTCATCAATGAATTACTTCCTATCTTGTTGAATGTAAAGGTCACCATCCCACTCAAGAAAGATCACTATCCTAAGTTGTTTTTAAAAAGAACTTCTTGCATCTTGATGAGAAAGTAGAGACATTGTAATATGGCATTGCCATATTACAATGTAATATGACATTACCATATTACAATGTAATATGAAATTTCCATATTACAATGTAATATGAAATTGCCATATTACAATGTAATATGGAATTACCATATTACAATGTAATATGGTAATCCCATATTACATTGTAATATGGTATACCATATTAGAATGTAATATGGTAATACCATATTACAATGTAATATGGTAATACCATATCTCGTGTTATTTAAAAAAAAAAAACTTAAAACAATTGTCGCAATATCGACGATAGTTCGTCGTAATCTAATTTGTATTTTGAACAACCGTGGCAATAGGGATGAAAGTTCGTCGCAATTTGCCACATTTTTTCATCACACATACAACATATATGTCGTAAGTTTGGTTTTGACATAAGTTTTTGTCGTTATTGCCACGAATTTTCGTTGCCATTTTCCACGGTTTTTCGTCGAACATACAACATATGCATCATAAGTTTTTGTCTTGGAATAAACTTTCGTCGCAATTGCGATGAAGTTGCATCATAATTTCCATGGTTGTGCCTCGTAATTGCGATGAAGTTTCATCGTAATTTTGACGATTCATTGGGTTAACACATTTTGATGGTGATGACACACGTAGAGATAATTCCGTTGATGTTTCCACGAACACCTGGATCATGGATATAGAGACAAAAAAAAGTATCAGCTTTTGTGGAAATTGTTATGGATAAGTGTGGCAATACCAACAAAAAACCGCAAATTTAGTCATATGTACTAGTGCCTCAAGGAAAGATACCCTGAACTTTTGAACCTATAACCTCACAGAGTGACTAATTAATCACCACTGTTCAAGACAAAAAATTTAATCACCACTGTTGTAGGCAAAACATTTAATCTAAAATAGATAATCTATATAATTTTGATGTTTTTCTTCTTCATTAAGAAATTTTTTATATAATATTTTATTTTGTTTTAATTAATTAAAATTAATTATGTCACTTGTATAGGGTGTGTGAAACAAAAGTTGGTCCCTATGACATAGGAATAAAATATCTTCATGCTATGAATAATCTATCCCCATCTGTTTATGTATGGAAATTTGTGGATATCTTTAAGTTGGTGTCCATATTTCCCCAAAGTGTGGCCTAAATAGAACTAAGAAATCATGTATTTGTACCTTAAATGATGCTCCTTGTTATCCCAAAGTGCACCAAGACTTGTTGAAATAACAGGTTGTTTGCATCTTATGCTTTGGTGGTATATTTACATGGAATTAATTACACATATTAATAAAACTATCAACTACCATAAATTGATAGTCATGTCCCTTCCTGGTTGTTGGAAAACCACCCACAGAATCCATGAAAATAATTTCCTAGGGTTGAATGGGTACAGTTAACGGATGGTATAAACCATGATTTTTATTACTGGGCATGTTGATGCAACAAAATATGGATCCATACACTAATGTGTAGTGCATATCATATTATTGTATTTTCCTTTCAACTTATTATTTCCCTACATGAAAGCATCTTGGTGGTATTTTTTTAATTTATCCTCTTGGTTGTCCATTATTATGGAATATGTTCTCTAGTTATTTTTCTTCCACATAGGATTCATCAATGATCATAGGACAAGATAAGCTCCCATTTGGACCAACAACCCTATATTTGGTCCAAAGACAAAAGTAAAAAAATGGTTGTGAACATCCTGATAGATCTAACTCAAGTAATCAAGAGAGAGAGAAGAATAATGTGGCATACCTTTTTTTGATGTTCATCCTTGTTTCTCAAATCATCGGGCTTGACCTCCAAGCTCCTCAACGCAACTGAAATCCTGAAAAGACTAGCAAAGGAACCCTTCCTCCTACTTGATGATCATATAATAAGATCTATCTATGAATACTGAAACGAAAATAGACAAGCAATTGTAGAACAAATGAACTTGAAGGGAATAGGTCAAGTTATCATTAATTGAAAATCCAAAGAAGGAAATTAGAAAAAATTCTTGATGATGTAGAAATATTCTCCAAGCTCTCCTCGTCCAACCCTTGTTGGAGTTACTTCACACATACCTAGGATTTCTTTTTCCTAAGGTTTTTCCTTGTTTACTAGTCATAATTAGTCATTATACAGTCTCCTATATTTTAGGGTATAATATTCCACCTGGAGAATATTCTCTTTCAGTTGACACTTCAGCTTGGCTAGTTGAGTTGAGTCTAGATGCTGCATTGGCTTTGACACCATGCAACATTGGGATGATCGCCATGATAATGCACACTTGACTTGGTATCATCACGATATTGGTGCATTACACTTGATTCCTTGACCTACTCCTCACTACAATTTGTTCAGCCAGTTAATTGAAGACTGGTTGACTAGTTAACTCAACTAGGTGGCAGTTCACTCTCATAACTTTATGAGAGAGTAGACTAGCTGGAAATTCACTCCTATAACTATTGGTGTGTGCCCATATCACTCTATACCACCACTATGGGGCATTATTTCTCCTCCAATGTGCATTCATTGAGTTATACAAAGTATATCATGTGTAAATTATTCATTATTCATTACAGTTAATGAGAATTCTTCTATTCTCTCTCTCCTTCTTCTTCTTTCTAAATTTATCTATCTATTCTGTGTAGGTTCAACACATTTACATGGTATCAGAGTTGAAAGACTACTAAGAAAAATCTACACAAATTTTTTTATAGGTACAAAAGATTGAAGACAACGAAAAGATGGATTTCCAAATATAATTCATTCTTACACCTTACAACTATTTTGCATGGAAGGAGAAAATAACGATTCATCTATAAACCAGAGGATTGTACAGGTTAACCTTGAATATAGGTAGAGAAATGAAATCAACAATATAAAAATCCAAGTACTTAAATCGGATGGATGAAGCACTCAAAACGATTTGCAGTCTTATTTCTCCCTATCTCCTTTTTCACATATCTTCCTGTAAGACTCTCGATGAAGCGTAGACCACCTTGGAAGGGATATTTGGAAAATAGGATGATATGAGGGGACACATGTTGGAGGTGGAACTACTCACATTGGATCCAAAAATATTCGACAATATCCAGGATTTCTTTAAAAAATTCAAGGATTTATTGTCGCAACTCAAATCTTGTGGGGTTGATAAATATAAGTAGGAGAAAAAAATGGTTCTCACCATTCTCGCCAAACTTGGTCCTGAATTCTCTAGATTCATATCCACATTCCATTCTGTCAGATTCACCTTTGGAGCCACCTGGAAGATTCCTTCTCTTGAGAACTTTATCGAATCCCTAACACAAGAGAAAACCAAGCTCATCAACATGGGAAAAATCAAAGGCTCAAAGGCACATTCACTTACTGTGAAATATGGAAGCCATCAATATCATAAATATAAATATAAGGACAAAAGGAAATCTCATGCACATCCAAAGAAGGAAGGGTACACAAAACCTTTCACTGATGTCTTCGGATCCAAAGGGGGAAAGGGAAGAAAATGGGAGAAATGCACGTACTGTCACAAAGGATTCCATCCAGAATCCACATGCATGAAAAAAAAATAGATATAATGTATCAAATACTTCAACCAAAAAACCTTGGATATCGCATCCGTGAGGGTGCCAAGAATAAGAAGCCAGAAGATATGAATCCCAGGAAAGGAAATTCTAGCCATGGCTTGATTTCCATCAACTCCTCTCTTGATGCTTGGATCGTAGATTTAGGAGCATCACGTCACATGGATTCCTCAAAAGAATTCTATTCTTCTTTGGATGCATTAAAAGTTCCTCCTATTCTGATGGGGGACAACTCTTCAGTCGAAGTAACTGACAAAGGAAGGATTGAACTCACCAATGAAAGCTTCGAGAATGTGTTGCACATTCCCAAACTTTCTGTCCACTTTATCTTCATGTATCCGATGATGAATTTCTAAACTGGAAAGAAATTCATATTCACACCAAATGCATTGGAAATATATCATATGAAAACCAACTCCAGGGTTTCTATCGGTGAGGTAAATCATTAGTCTAGATTGTATATATTTTATGAATTCATTAAACCTGATTCTGCGTTAGTGCTTACTCATGCTGATGAAAGTAGTAGGATATTGCACAAAAGGTTTGAACATTTGAATTTCATATACATGAAACATATTAGAAAGAAAATATTGGTTGATGGTCTACTAGACAACCATTTCTCTAAGGGAGTATGTGAGGGATGTGTTCTCGGAAAACACCCTCAAGAGAAATTCAAAAAAGGAAAGCCTCAGAGAGATTCTTCACATTTAGATCTGATCCATAGTGACCTTATGGGTCCTTTTCCACATCCATCCATTAGTAAAGAGAGTTTTTTTCTCATTTTTGTTGATGATTCTCACGTTTTACATGGATCTACTTTCTCAAGAAAAAATCCGATGTCTTTCAACACCTCAAAGATTTCAAATCCCTGGTTGAGACACAGACCAGAAAGAAGATAAAATTCCTCCGAACTGATAATAGGCGAGAGTATGTCAATCATGAGATCCATGATATTTTCCATGAGGCACGGATTTCGTTGCAGCAAATAGTTCCCTATACTCCGCAACAAAACATAGTTGTTGAGCAGAAAAATAGAGCTTTAAAGGAAATGGCATATTGCATGTTGCATGCAAAGTAATTACCAGAGAGACTATGGGCCGAAGCAACTAATTGTGAAACATACATACAAAACACATCTCTCCATAGATCTGTCAAGGATAAGACCCCCTATGAGGCTTGGAGTGGCCTCAAACCAGAACTGGCCCACTTTAGCATTTTTAGTTCAAGTGCATGGGCCCAGATTCCCTCTGAAAAGAGGAAGACACTTGATACACAGAGGACTGAGTGTATTTTTTTTCTATACCCTGACGGTGTGGAGGGATATAAGATTATTGATATTTTCTCATATCAGCTCATCATTGAGCGTAGTGTCTAATTTGAGGAAAGTGTCTCTCATTTACCCCAACAGTTGCATGTAAACACCTTCATTATTCCACCTGTTCGAGATGATAAGAATGCACATGCCGACTCTTCTTCAAACGAAATTTATGATTCATAGGACTCAGATGATTCAGATTCAGTGTTAGTACAGTGATATGAATATTTAAAGCATCCAGATGCATCTACAGAGCCAGAGAAGAGGCTCAAGTGGGCACATACTACTCTTCATGATGCAGGGGATCGCGTTGGTGATCCAACTAAAACTAGGAGGACTTGATTTGGCTTCGAGGAGCCTCCTGTTGCACTCACTACCACTGAACCATTTCCCTCAAAGAATATTTTCTTTCTTTAGTCCTCAGATCCATAGTATTATGGCAAGGTTTTGGAAATCCCTTTTGGGAATCTGCCATGCAAGAGGAGTACAAATCCCTCCTCAAGAACCAGACTTGGGTTTTGGTTCCCCTTCATTTTCGAAGGAAAATTGTCTGATGCAGATGGTTCTACAGAACCAAGAGCGCAACAGATGGACAAATTAGCATATACAAAGTGAGGTTTGTTGCCAAAGGATTTCAGCAGGTGCATGGTATTGACTATGATAAGACCTTCACTCCAGTAGCGAAGATGGATTCCATACGATTGGAATTTTCCATTACAACAACTAGGGGATGGGAATTTCATTATATGGACATGAATAATGCATTTCTTCATGGTGATCTATCTGAGGAGATCTATATCGAGCAACCCCATTGATTTATGCAGGACTCATATTTGGTCTGTCGACTTAAGAAGTCCCTTTATGGCCTCAAGTAGGCTCTGAGGGCATGGTATGCCAATATGGAATCCTACCCATTGTCATAGAACTTTGTACATTTTAAACTAGACCCAAATGTCTGCATGGTCAAGACAGATGATTCAATTCTACTCTTAGTTCTGTATGTTGATGATTTGTTGATCACTGGTTGCTCGACTTCAATGATTGTTGCAGTTAAGAGGATTCTAAATGACAACTTTTTGATGATGTACATCGGTCTACTACACTTCTTCCTTAGACTTGAGATTAGTCAGGATGCATCAAGAATCAAACTGTCTTAGGCCAAGTATGCATGATATCTCCTTGAGAGACTACACATGGCAGACTGTAAGTCTGCTCCGACTTCTTTCCTATCAAGATTCAAACTTGAGGATCGATGGGAGACTCCACTAGTTGATAGCACACTATACATATAACTAGTGGGGATATTTTTGTATCTCACACACTCTAGACCAGACCTCTCCTACGCAGTTGGCGTAGTTTCCAGGTTCATGCAGGAGCTGCGTAAGCTATATTGGAATGCAACAAAGTGTATCCTTCGATATGTACATGGAACCATCACCTTTGGGATTCATTATGCAACAAAATATACATTATATCTCATCGGGTTTAGTGATTGTGATTGGGATAGCGATAACATTGATCGCAAGTACACATCTGGTTACTCACTCAGTCTTAGTTCTGAGCCTATCTTTTGGTCGAGAAAGAATCAAGCTTCCATTTCTTAATATTCAACCAAGGCAGAGTACATAGGGGTAGTTAACATAACCATTCAACCTATGTGGATACAAAATTTTCTCACTGAGTTTGGCATTCAATTTCATCAACCAATCGTCATATGGTGTGACAACCAGAGCACTCTAAAGTTCCTCAGAGATCCAGTTTAGAGGCAATGGAAAAAGCACATTAAGATCCATATACACTACATTTGAGACTTAGTACACAAGGGGATAATTGACCTATAGTTATTTCCTTCAACAGAACAGATGACAAACATCTTCACCAAGGAGTTCACTGAGAAGAAGTTCCATTCTCTGCGAAGTCATCTTAGACTGAAGGAAAACGTTGCCTAGCAACTATAGTTATTCCTTTTACATACATTGTACTTCGAGGGGGTGTTTTTCCCATGATTTTTTCCCTCTTTCCTCACTTCATTTCAGTGTATCTTCTTTATTTGCGTACCTAACAGGGCCTCGTTGTCGAGACCCATTCTTTATTTTCACCATAGTGATTTTAAGGGGGTGTTGGAGTTACTTCACACACACCTAGGATTTATTTTTCCTAAGTTTTTTCCTTGTTTATTATTCATAATTAGTCATTATCCAGTCTCATGTATTTTAGGGGAGAATATTCCACCTGGAGAATATTCTCTTTCATTTGACACTTCAGTTTGACTAGTTCAATTGAGTCTAGATGCTACATTGGTTTTTCCACCATGCAACATTGGTATCATCACCATGATAATGTGAAATTTCCTTGGGATCATCACCATACTACAAAATTACACTTGATTCCTTGATCTACTCCTCACTACACTATGTTCAATCAGTTAACTAAAGACTGGTTGACTAGTTAACTCAACTAGGTGGCATTTCACTACCGTAACTGCCTGAGAGACTAGACTAGGTGGCACTTCACTCCCTTAAATATTGGTGTGTGTCCAGATCACTCTAGACCACCACTATGGCTCATTGGTTCTGCTCCACTGCACATTCATTGAGTTATGTAGAGTATATCATGTGTAAATTATTCATGATTCATTACGGTTAATGAGAATTCTTCTATTCTTTCTCTCCTTCTTCTTCCTTCTAAATTTATCTATGAAAACATGTGTAGTATTTTGTAGATAGACATATTATGTGAAGGTTAAACACATTTACAATCCTAGCATGAATCTTGACATCAAAATGTTGATTCTTCTCCCATAATCAAACGTTTGATACTTGAATTGTCCCCCCTTCACCTTGGAAATACATTATATATATCGACTTGAGAGGGACAAACACCATGAGAAAATGAATGATATGGTTGAGTATATGGATCCTTAGGGTTGGTATCTGATCCTAATATGAATTCATAGCATAGGGGTCGAACACAACCTAGCTCATCCCAAGATATCTGGACCTTAGGAAAAGGTGGGAGATCCCATGATTCCCTCTAACAATATTGACGCTCCCCTAAAGTTGAACAAAAGGCCCTATCCTATAAAGTGACGATCCTCTAACATGGAAAGGTGGTGTGAGTACATGAAATGGAACTTCCTCAGCATGGCCAGGGGGGCGCCACCCTTAAAAATTGCCCAAATTTGATTGATCTTTCTAAGGAAAAGGTATGTTTTGACTGTCAAATTAGAGGGATTATTATTCCAATGGGACTTAGGGATTATGACAACTATTTTCATGTTTTCAAGGGGTTTCAAAACTTGGAAAAGTGAATGCGACACTAGGTAAGGGGCATACAAAACTTGTGATAGTGCATGTAACACTTAGCAAGGTGCATACATCACTTCGCGACACTTGCGACACTTAGGGTGCAACACTCAATTGTGACATTTTGTCATGTAACAGATACCCCCTAAAGTGTGAGGTCAAAAGAGAAAATGATGGCTAAAATGGTTTACAAATTATTCAATCAAAGGTTGTTGGAGTTGGAGAACCTGGTAGAAGATGAAAAAAACATCAATCAATATAGAAATATGTTCCATTTCCGAGGAAATAATACCTATGCTCGTAATAATAGATGACTCAAAGCATGTTCATCGACCAATACACTAGAGATCCATGAGAATACTAACTAAGGATATGGCCACCAAAGATACAATGTGGATCCATACCTCCATGACATGAACTGATCACATCCATGAAAAATACACTATGGAGATATAAGATGACAAAACATAGCCACATATCAATACAATGTGGATCTATGTGACACTATATATATCAATAATATATCCATCATGGTGATATTATTGAAATATTTTACATGCTCAAATGATCTCCATCGAAGCTTAGGAAAATCACATAATAGAGTGAGCACTTAACCCGGGGTCTTCATCCTAATCCCAAAAATGTACAAATGTATCCATCTGAATAAATGATTTGATGTGGAAAATGGTAGAAACCAACTGATTAATGGCCATTGAGATATACCATTAATAATTGTGAATGAAATCACCAATTATGACAATGAATCCCAAGGTACCCTAGTACATTCCAACGAATGTGAATAAATTAGATGAGGTTGAAAACTTGTGGAATCATCCGATTAGATGTCAATGATGTAAACCTATTGTCATAAGTGAGGAGGCCTTCCCTTGAGGTATTCAGGTCCCAAGGTACTAATTGGTTTCTATGTCTAATTCCAAGATAATGTGCTAAAGTTGAGAGGAAAAGACTTGTCAACAGAGGGCCTTGATTTATCCCTAATCATCGACATGAAATGGACACAGGAAAGTGATATGAGATAGTAGATTGAATGAGTATGGAATTAAACAGGAAATGGAAAATGGAAATACTACAGATGGATGGTTTGAAGTGAATCTTCCCTTGAACATTGTGAGGTGTTGAGATCTAAATATGTCCTAAAATCAACCTCTATGCATCAGCCAAAGGTAGGTGCTGGCACAAGCATTTTACTTGTTCCCTACGTAGGTTCTTACCTTTCGTTTTCAATACCCAACCTCCAGAGATGCAACACCTATAAAGGAACAACAATCATAAAGGGAACGACAATTGTTCCTTTCAAATGAATAACAACTACCCTCAAAGGAACAATAGTCACGTGAAAGGAACGACAAAAGTTCCTTTCAAATGAACAACAACTACGCTCAAAGGAACAACAGTCGTGCGAAAGGAACGACAGTTGTTCCTTTCACATGAACATCAACTACACTCAAAGGAACAACAGTCACGCGAAAGGAACGACAATTGTTCCTTTCAAATGAACATCAACTACACTCAAAGGAACAACAGTCGCTACATTGGTCTAAACTAATGTTGAATTAATTGCATTGTAGTATTTTCCCAACTATTCGATTGTCAACCCGAGGAAGTCTTTTATTTCAAAGTTACTGTGCACAATATATGCAAGCAACAAATTCCAACTAACACTATTATCTATTTAATGAAATAAAACACATAACTTAAAATCAATCAAATCCACTCTTGCTTAAAAATACACTCAGTTGAAATAAAACCAATACCACACTCTTACATAAATTAAAGGATTATTAACAAAATGAAGTAACAACAACATGAATTGAATCTTACTATAAGAGCAATCTAATAAACAACACACAACTGTAAGCAGTGATCAACTAATCATAAACCAAGATAAATTAAGACAATGAAGAGAAAAATGCAAGTAAATGAATAAGACCTATACATACCATATTGAGGGAGCCCTGCCTCACCTAGCATGCATGGCCAAAAGACTTACAAGATGAAGAGAAAGTTGCACATAATTGTAGATCCATCAGCTCTTTTGTATTATTGAAGAAAAATAAAAAATTACATAAGTTCAACTCTTTCTTACAAATAAATTGTATATAATTTCATGACTGACTCTCTCCTGATTGAAGAGGTCTTATTTATACAAATCAAATCCCCTAATCCCTGGGTTTCTCAAACAAATTGCTAAGTTTAGAGAACCGGTCGCAACTGTAAATATGGAAAATACCCTTTTAAAGAACCAACGATTTCTCTCAAATTGTAGCTCCAATTGGAAAACAACCCATGATGAACTCAATTGGGCCCATTATGAACAAAACTCATGTCTTAGATTTTTGATATTCATCCTCATTTGCTCACGATATTCCATGCTAATTCATCTCTCCTTATCTGCCACGTTTTTCACTGAAAATGGTTAACTACGAGTTGGAACTCACATGTGTCATTTGGAGGTTTGAACCTTCATTGCTGCAACTATTGATACATAAAATCACTCATCAAACCATAATCAGAAAAATAATGCATAATAGTCTTTAATTCCTTAAAAATGAAAGAAGAATAATCATTATTAACCACTAAAGCATAAAAGGAGTTATATGTCATTTTATGAGCAGTTGTAGCAAATGTATGGCAAATGGAATGATAAATGAATGATAATAGGATGGATAAGGGATGGAATGGATGTCTATATATGATGAAAATATGGACAAATATGTGACCCAACATGAGTTATGACAACTGACTTCATAGCATTAACTCGACGATTACTAAGAAAATAATGTGACGAGAAAAAGAGCAGTCTTTGATTGGAATGAAAAGGTATGGAAACAGATGGAATTTTTATGACTAAGAGACAAGAATATTACCCCCAAACAAGTGTCATGTTCAAGGGAGACAATAACGACCATAAAGGATTTCAAAAAACTTGACCCACTTCCTTCGAATTTTACCACATCCAGATAGATGAGTACCTGATCCGTAAGACCTTTTAATGACTTATGGTTGAGTTTTAATTTTGCATGCGTTAATTAACCATTTGAGAAAATTAGTGAAATAATGAGGAAAGAAGAGGAATTATGAAAACCATATATACATTTGAAGATCTGAAATGAAAGAATAAACAACAAACCATAACACGCAGATTGATAACGGAGTTCGACACAACTTTGCTTACGTCTTAGGGCCTTTTCTCTGTGGGGGAAGCTTCTTTATTTCTGTTCAAATGCTCAAAAGTACATCGCTTCAATGCCAAATGGATACAAGACTGATCTGGTCATGTTCTCCCAGATCTCTAGAACCCTACAAAGAAAACGGCTCGCAAAACGGACATCCCATGCTCCCGGAAATGGTCCGACAACATCTCCTCCTCAAAAGCTTCTCTGCATCAAACTGACTTTGGCTTAGATTTTTTCCAGCATAACTCTGCTCTAACTTCTCTGAATTCTCTCTAATGGCCTCAAACAGGCCTGGTTTATATAGCCTTCAAGTTGGTTTCTCATCCCCAACTTCCTCCAAGAATTTGGCCTCCAAAAATGCCCAATATCCCCCCAAAATGGAGAGAATCTACTAATAATAGGCATAATATTAATAAAAAAAACCAAAACTTTGTTATAAACCCACTTCATAAAAGACTTCGGGCGCTAGCCCCCGAACCCTGGGTGCGCGCCCCCTCTGGCTGGTCGCATGGGCGCCATATGGCCACGTGCCATGGCATTGGCCCCCTTTTCATGCTAGGCTCCTCGTTCTCGGCATATGAATAGGACCACGTTGTTGGTGGTTAACAAACCCCCGCGCTATATAATGGGTAACGAATCTGGGTCGTATGGGCCCGCCCAGAAACAGGGGGCTTACCCCTATTACAACTCCTGCCAAAATGCGCATTTGATTGCCTGAGCTTCTGTTATATGGAACGATCGTGTGTTTGGCGTCGAGGGCTGGGGCTAAGCCCCGACCCTTTCCCCCCGCTGTATAAAAATATATTTAAATTTAAATACAACTTTTGCGGTATGTATAACAAGGTCTACCATGGGGGTGGACGGTTAGCCCAGCCCCACCAGTCCACTGCCCACCGGGAGGTCGTGGGTTCGACCTCTGACCATGCCAAATTTTACAAAACCATCCAACCAATGAAGGGGTACCACGTAGCAGCCCTTGACTGGGCCACGTGGCACCATAACAACCAATCACAATACACCACGTGTCAAACACCAATTGTTCCACGTGCCAGCCACGTCAACTTTTCCACATCATCTTCGTACTGTCCAGTAACCTGACATGTAAGCTGTTGACGTCATCCCGTGCCACGTGTCACCCTTTCAGTGGTGACACGTGTCACCTTCAGATACGTCCAACTGTACCTCCGTTCGCCCGAATCTTCCTGCCACATGTCACTCCCTGGAGCTGCAACATGTCCTCTGTACGGACCTTCCACATGTTTCATGTACGGACATGCCACGTCAACGTCCGTACAGACTGTACGGACTGAACAGTCAGCAAATTTTTTTGCTTGTTTGACTTTTCAAACAGAACGCGATATTGTCTCCATATGGAGCCTGTTTGACAAGGTAAATATACCACTAGAATCAGGAAGACGAGGTAGACGCAATGGCACAAGTTTCATCGCATTTCGAGCACTTTCATTTTTGAGCATTTTTCAAGCCCTATCAGGCTTCTGGATCCGATTTTGGATCACACCTCCCCACAACAAGACCTTTTGGTCCCCAAAAGGTTACTGTCCAGTCAACAAGCTCAGGATAGGCCACCTGGCTTGCTCTCTATCTCTGAACTCTGTCCTGTGCACCTGTCTCATCAAGATCAACTGTAACACAATCATGACAACTGACAGTATATTGTTAGCCATACTGGGCCAACAAGCTCTCAAGATAGGCTCCCAAATTTTCTCTCTCGTCAACCTCTCTCCGTGCACCTATCTCTATCAAGATCAACCGCACACAATCATGACAATCGGACAAGATATTGTTAGCCATTGCAACCTCATATATCTTACTGAAGCCACTATCATCCATGTAGAAAACATTGCTAATGACAAAGATCAAAATAATGACCAAATGAACTCCATATACTTGAAGTATCTCGCGACCATATGCTTATCTTGAAGCTAAGACTTATGATTGATTTTCATTCAACAATCATGTCTTGTTCTTTCTTAAGATCTATACTTCATTTGAAACAATTAGTGGTTTATTGCATACTTTCACTGCCTTCGTTAATAGTTCCCTTGTTTGAAGTGTTTTATTTGCTTTAACACTCCATGAGCATGATCCACATAATCTTGACCTGCTTTTAGTGAATTGATATTGATTCTTTGTCCTGTAGAAGATTGGCTTACGATCATACAAATATGGGCTACCTAAGACCATACCACATTCTTTTGACGACACAACATCACAAGTTACTTCGTCCACATACTTAGATGAAATTGCAAATTTGATTGTGTAATATTACAGGTATCCATGATGATTGCTTATCCATTTAAGTGTGTAAGGCTTTGATGAGTTTGTGTTTTTAATCCAATTTCTTAACCAATTCTTCGAAGATTAGATTAGATTGAGATCCAATGTCGATTAATGTATCTATCTTGGTGTGTCACATGATTACCCTTATAAGGAAACAACTTTGTTTCTACAATAAATTCCTTCACCAATTTTACCTTTTATACCAACCAATGAAATCTTTGAATCATCACCTAAATCCGATCCCAAGTCTATAGGCTTTGATGTTGTTGCCACTGTTTGTGTTCCCCTCTTTTCTTTGAACCACTTTGTCTCTTCTAGATGCAACTCCACATTTGTCCTCATCATAGTCCCTCTTCTTACAATGCTGTAAGAGGGCTTCTTTCCTTCCTCTTTGTCACAACATTTGCATTCTTTAAGCATTACATGCCTTTTCCTCTTTGTCTTCTTTCTGGAAAATGGTGGATTCCCCCGACACACCCGCTTCCCTGCTTCATTGTATGTTTCTTGAACATAAACCCCATCAAGGTTAGTGGGTCCAAACATGAAAACAATGTTTCTAATATTCGCAGACAAACTCCTATATACTTCATAAGGGTTTTTTGTGTTTACAAAGGAATGTCTAACATTAATGCCATTTTTCTAAATCCATCGGGTGTATTCTGCAATCGATTGTCTTTTTCTTAGTTTTAAAGGTTGCCATTCAATGATTTCTTTTCTTTATAACCCAAAGGATAAAACCGTTTCCTAAGTGCGTAAATGAAATTTTCCATGATGGAAATACCTTACCCACATCTTGTGTTCCTTGGTACCTTGTTTTACACTGTGATAAGAGTTAGCCCGCAAGTCTCAAAGATGCTAATTTAATTTTTGTATCTTCATCTTTCCATACACACCGCAAGATACCTCCATCCCACCGATCCAGCACTCAAGTTTTTAGGCATTTTACTTCACCATCATATATGGAAACTCAAATTTTACATCAAGTTTTAACAATGGCATTTCATGTTTATTCTTATGAACATTTTTCCTTACTAGATTTAGAACTTGAACTTGAGGAAGCTAAGAAGGAGGTGTTGATGAGGTGAAGGAGGAAAGGGAGGATGGTCCTCTTCCTCTTCACTTTTTCCTTTGAAGAATTACCCAAAACCGGGCGCTTCCGTTCCAAATAATCTTAATACAAAACTGTCACCATCTCCATATGGAATTTTTCCAAACTTCTTCTTCTTGATCCCTTCTTCCGATGCCATATTCTCGATTTCAGAAGATCTCTTTCTCAATCCAAATAATGGACTCCTATGCAACAAGCTCGCCTTTACCATGCTGTAGCTTTTCCCTGTTAACATGCAACTCGCTAAATCCAAACGCCAATCCAGCTCTAATACCACTTGATCCGTAAGATCTTTTAATGACTTATGGTTGAGTTTTTAATTTTGCATGCTAATTAACCATTTGAGAAACTTGAAGGGAAAGAATGAGGAAAGAAGAGGAATTATGACATCCATATATTTTCAGATCTGAAATGAAAGAATAAACAACAAAACCATAACACGCAGATTGATAACGGAGTTCGCACAACTTTGCCTACGTCTCCGGCCTTTTCTCCGGGGAGGCTTTATTTTTGTTCAAAATCTTAAAAGTACATCTCTGTAATGCCAAATGGCTACAATACTGGTCTTTTCATGTCTTCTAGATCTCTAGAACCCTCGCTAAGAAAAATGGCATGCAAAACGGACGTCCATAGTTCCCAGAAATGGTCCAACAACGCCTCCTCCTCAAAAGCTTCTCTCAGACAAACCGGACTCTCTTTGGCTTGGCTTTTCTCCAAAGATAACTCTATTAAATTCTGTAATCCTCTCTAATGGCCCCAAATAGGCCCACTTATAATTTAGTTGGTTTCTCATCCCCAACTTCCTCCAAAAATTTGGCCTCCAAAATGCCCACATCCCCAAAAAATGGAGAGAATCTAATACAGACATATAATATTAATAAAACAAAAATTTTGTTATAAACCCACTTCATAAAATACTTCGGGCGCTTAAATTTCGAACTCCGGCGTGCACTGGGCCTCGATGGTCGATACGCCTATATGGCCATCACGCTTGCGCTAGTCTTTTTCGTATGTTTCTCCCGTTCTAAGATATGAATAGGACCATGTTGCTGGTGGTTAACAAACCCCCATGCTATATAATGGGTAATGGCTCCGGTTCATACGGGCCCGCCCAAAAACCGGGGGCTTACCCCTATTACAACTCCCGCCAAAACACGCATTTGATTGCCCGAGCTTCGGCTATATGGAACTATTGCCAGAGCCATACCGAGGGTCGGGCTGTCCCGGAATTCTTCCAATCAAGATAAACATATATTTAAATTTAAATACAAATTTTGCGGTATGTATAACAAGGTCTACCATGGGGCGAGTGGATAGCCCGTACCGACTTCCGGCCCATCAGCTTCACCGGAGGTCAATGGTTCAATTCCCACCATGCCAAATTTTACAAAACCATCCAACCAATGATGGAGTGCCACGTGGAAGCCCATGACACGGCCACGTGGCACCAAAACACTAAATCGCCAACACGCCATCAACACCCATTGGTTCATGCCACCACGCCAACTTTTCCACATCATCACCGCATCTATCCAGCCACCCGAACGTAGTTGTTGACGTTATTCGTACACGCGGTCACCCAGGGTGACACGCGGTCACCTTCGATACCGCCCAATCCAGTATTCGCACTGAACTACCGCCATGTGTCACTCCCTAGAGATGCCATGTCCCCTTTACGACACCGCCACGCATCACATCGCATGACATGCCACGCCGCTCGACGCACTATACGTGACCGCGATAGTCGCGAAATTTGTTTGCCCGCTTGATGGACATAATGCTGAGAGCTCTCGCATACAGAGCTCGCTTGAGAAAGTAAATATACCAGTGGAATCAGGAAGACAAGATAAACACAATGGAATAGGTTTCGTCACATTCCCAGCACTTTCCTTTTTTAGCATTTTTCAAGCCCTATCAAGCTACTGGATTTTTGGATCAATACCTCTTATTTTTAACATTTGGAGGAGGATAATAGATGCTCAATAGAGCTCATCCTTTGACAGTCCCTCATCACATGTTTAAAGAACCTAAAGAAGCAGGGGTTTATCTCATGGGTCCCGGTGATTTCACTCCACATATCCTTCTAATGCACGATTTCATTTAGCCCAAAGAAGGTAAACTCTAATGATTTTTCACATTTAGAGAGTCTCAAAAGATCTTAAATATGACCTCCATGGGTGAATTTTTCATAAATTTGGTCTCCCAATCCCAAAACAAGTGTAAAACAATACAGATAACACTCTAATCATGTTTGATTAGAGTATTATTTTTTCGTAATCAATCATGCAAGGTGAAAAAATGGATAATCTCTTCCACTGAAAGATGCCCTTTCAAACATATTAGCGAGTGTGAAAGGAATAAATCCCACCTGAAAATATTTTCATGTTTAGGGATTCTCCAAAGATCTTTGAAGGAGACTCCAAAGAGTTCATTTTTCGTATAGCTTTTATGAGTACAAAAAAGAGATAAAAGTACACTCCTGGTAACCTATTATCATGCATTAATCAGTAATATAAAGAAAAAATATTGATATTGGTAACCTATTCTCATGCATTTGTGAGCAAGAGAAAGAACAAGTACTAAGCTCACTCTCCAAGTAAAAATATTACTACGTTATTTTATGGGAAATCAGTTTAGGATCACCTAGTAGTGTGTCTCTAGAGCCACCGAAAGCATGTATGAGAAAAAATATTATGGGATTCATTCGATGATGTCCAAAGAAGTAGACCCTAATTCCCCAAAGTGTTTTTTCCTCGGTTGACTCCTTTCTCTTATTTCCCTCTACTGGCAACTGGTTACTAATAGGAACAATTTCACTAGGTGGAGGAAAATAAGTGCCTGGTATTCAATCTAGAGTGAGACTTTATTTGAATGGAGGGGGGTATGTTTCATTTTTTTTTAAAGATCTTGACAGAGACAATGAGCTATTCTCATAAGTATCTTTTTCAATTTTTAATGAGCTGGACATAGGAAAAGAACTATGCTCATCTAGACCGTGTACCACCAAAGGATCAAATAATTCTAAGGATTGTCGCATCTGACTTGAAATCATATTTAGTGTGGAAACATCTTGGGTGGGAGGGAGAAGGAAAAGGAAACCCCCATGAGAGAGGAATCCCTAATAAGACCTAATCCTACACTCTCAAAACCATTATGTCCTAAAAAAGGGACATTATTCGCTACAACATTGTGGAGATCTCGAGTTGTACAGTCAAGTTGGTCAATAGTGATAATTTTTCCTTGATGGGGAAATCATAAAGTATGAAACATCAATAACAACATTCATTTCATAGAACCAACTACGAAAAAGTCACAAATTGTAATCCATGGGCATGTCAATCACTTCAATATTCACCGAAACAGTCTTACCATTCAATGTCACAATGAAAGATTGCAAGATTCCATGATAGTTGGAAACCACATCCATTAAACTCTTTCAGGGTGGTAGGGGATCATTTAGCTAAGAAGAACCAAGTGATTTCCAACAAGATAAATACATGACACAAGTGGAGGATCCCTCATCCAAAATAGTGCAATAGGTGGTGCAAGAGCTTCTCCTCAAAATAATCTATATTAAACATAATCATATTTGATTCCTCTAGATCCATAGCTCCAATGGTCGACAACAGGGTCTACTGACTTGGACAATGTTGTAGAAATTCAAGGGATGAAATATCACAAGGCGCTTGTGCCAAATATTCAACAATATTGTAGTTTTGGGTAGTTTGGTCATTTGTATTAAATGTCACTTTTCGAATTGCACTCTAAGGCAGGTGCAATGTAGCATCAAAGTTTGGCTTCTCAATATGAAGAGGGAGTGGAATATGGAGGAGGATGGTTGATTGATATCCTTTCCATTATCCTAATCACATGGAGGAGTTTCATAAGTGTTTTCTAAAGTTGTGAAATTAACCATCTTAAACACGTAAACCTGAGAGGTGCTTGTGGAAGCATCCCCATGGAGGGAATGACCTTTGTCATGCCCATGCAAAGGGGTAGGATTTTTTTCAACCATTTGTTGATTGGAACTCACCCAGATTCTTGCAAATTTAGTGACAATCTCTTGGCGATGAGAGTATTTTTTGCAGTGGTCTTCCTCACAAATCATGCAAGGAAACTTATCCTTCCTAGTCACTTGAGTATCAATAGTCTATGTAGTATCCTCCTGGTTAGAATATTTCTTTAATTACCCTTGTTTTTTCTTTACCTCCTCAATATTTAGATAAAGGATTGGGCTAAATTCACTGAAGATGGAGTAAGAGTGCAAATAATTTTGGTTTCTAAAATAGAAATTGGTTATGGAGAAGGTCTTGTTAGATCGTTTGATGGACGAGGACCGTGAGGGATCAATTTGTAAAGTGTGTCAGATCGGGAATATACCAAGTCTAAATATTTCACATGGATGATATCTTGATCCTTAGTAACTAAATTTCCCATAGCAACATCACGCGCAATGAGGAAAGAGTGACTTTGTAAACTAATCCATGAGGAGTTGGTATGGAATTAGAGCCTTAATAAATCATCTCCACTAGCTCCACTCATGAATATGATCATATATGTGGGTGGGAGAGGATTTATAGAGTGGAGTGAGGTAAAAAGTTTTTTACTAGTCTCGTATCATATAGGAAGTTGAAAATGCATCAGGAAATCCATGGAAAGTGAATCAAACTCGACTAACGATTTACATGGAAACTCAATATATTGTTTCGTTCTGGAACTTGTAAGTGTGCTCTAAAAAATTATAAGACAATTGGAATCATACATCAAAGAGTTGTAAGAAACCATAAATGGAAATTCATGTAACATATTTTGTGGATATTCTAGTTGTCCTGTCAAATTTTGAGATGTTGCGGTAATTTCATGTGATGGTGGGCCAAAACATGGCATGATGAATGGGTTCATTCACAACATGAAATACTCCATCACATCTAACATATCCAAGAATGGTAAATTTAAATTAGCATGTAGATACTAGTGATAACCATATGGTATGAAAACACTAGAAGGACCAAATCCAGGTTGCGGTGAGACAATAAAGATAGATGGTCCTCCCACATAAGGTGGTTTCCCAGGTTTTCCACCCATGTAATATGGTTGTCTTGATATTCCACCCATGTATTGTGACTAAAAAGATGGACCTCCTACATACTAATATTTTCTTGATGGTCCCCCCATGTGCTTTGCTGGACTGCTATATGGGGAATCGCATAGTTTATGACTCTTATAGGGAAAATTTTGTAGAGGAACACCTCGGCCGATTGGGTTGAGCCCATAAAGGCTAGAAGCTTATGGAAATGACTATCCAATAAATAGGCCAGTGGTAATAGGGATAGAAGGACTTATTATGAAAACCCCCCTCCTATCCTTTGGGGATCATGTAACCTCCGAGTCTAGGATCAATTTACACAAGAGTTGAAGTGGCTCTCGAGTCATCACAAAACCCTTAAAATTCTTACCAAATTCCTTTTCTTTGTTTTTGTAGGTCCACACAAACCCGTTGGGCACTTATTCTAAGCCCCTTTCTCCTTTGAATCAAAAACACAAGAAGTAGCCCATTTTTATTGGTGGGACTCCAGAGGATTTACAAACACAATACGCTGCACCCGAAAAAAAACCTTTGAACTCACGAAAGGCCGAAGTCCACAAACCTAATGGTTGAAGTTTTCCTTGGATCAACGCTTCGTGTTCACTCTATAATCTAGGCTTTGGTAATTTTCCAACCTCAAACAACAACTTCTCCTGAATAGTCAAACTTCATAACTCTTGAAGAGTTCATAGATCAATGGTCCATGCCCCTCTTACAACCAATGGTTATGATCAAATATGGAACTATGGGATTCAAGGTTCCTTGCTCCTAATCACCACTAAACTCCCAAAATCCCAAATGTTTAATTTGAGAAGGGTGAAGATCTATGGTCCACGTTTACCCATCAATGAAGGATCAAAATTAACTCTGGGCTTCGATACTTTTCACACCTAAACAACTTCCACCCAAAACCTTCCGAATAGTTAAATTTTGAATACTCGAAAATCTACAGACACATGTACCCAAAATGGACATTTAGGATTTACTTTGGACTTCTAAGCTTCAACGTTTCTTAGCCTTAGTCAGTTACGAATCAAACTTTCTAAATAACCAAACCCCTTGAGGATCCAACAACTAGAATTCACCACTGATCTACGGTGTAGATTCACTACAGGACTTTGGAGCTTTGGGGATTTTTCCTCACTTACAACAACAAATTGAAAAATACCGAAGCAACGAATTCTAAAGTAATTTGGGTTTTAACCAACATGCCTTGTCTTGATCCTAAGGATTGTGAGGATTCCGCTTCTCCTAACACATCTCATCCACTTCTCTTAAAAAAATTATTTCTCCTCTCAAGGACTTAATCTCACTATCCTCCTTGAGTTTTGTCGGTTCTGAAAGACTTGAACCTTGATGAACATATTGCGCTTCCCTCTTGATATTTGGAATTGAAAAATTCACCTACTTGACTCCTTGCACTATCTCCTTTGAGATTTATCCACTAAACTAAGTGTTAGCCTGGCACTCTTGCACTAGTATCACTCACATTTTATACTCCTAAGGAGTATAGGGCAATTCCTTGCGCCATAGCGTAAACTTATGCTATCTTCCTAATCTATTTGAACCATGCATTTGGCCTTTGACCTCGTGTGTTGGCACTTTGCACTCCTTGCACTAATATTTCAAAAGTGAAACAATTGAAACTCAAACAACATTATGATTCATTCAACCAACTACCTAGATACACACACACATAAACATAGATAACTAACATAACATTTACCCAATTAATCAAAGATAAAAATTTCCAAAATTGAAAACAATTCTCGTCTTATATATTCATTCAACAAATATTTACAAGGATTTCAACAGCCTTCAACATCTCTCAGCTTCTCTTTTCAACAACCTCTTTTTGGGCATAGATTACATTGGTTTATACATGAAGGCTTCTCGATCCTTTCCTCCTGACTATTATAGTGCTTTCATATCACAAATTAAAGCATCCCACTACTCAGGCTTATTACAATAAATGAATAATTACAACCCAGATATGACTTGATTCCCCAAGTATGTACAATCTTATAGGTAATTAAGGAAATTACAATCTCTTGGAGAACATACTATGGATCTAGCTTCAATATCTCATGGGATATTTAATTGCAAATCTTCAAAATTTAAAGTAACACGTCATCCTTGGAATCCAAACTAGTTAAGTGTGTTGTGTTGGATGTTGATTTGTCCTCCACCTTACTTCATTAAATGAAGATGGTGATGCTCAAGATCATAATCCTTTGGAAAATTATTCACTTTAATCATATCCATGAGATCCTCCATTGTCTTCGGTTCTGGCTTGGATAGTCGTTTCAATTCATCCAACCGCATATCTTATCGGGTGGTTCTTTCATTTTACCAGGTATTCATAGTAAACTATCTTCGTGGTTTTCTTAGCAATTATTTGATCCAACATCTTTTCTATCTATCGTTTCTCTATTATGGGAATATGTCGCTTCCACTGAATCTTCTCCTGAACATATGTCCCTTTGGTATCATCCATATTATTAGGGTATAGGTATGTTACATTAAATATTGGTGAAATTCCACTGTCCTCTGTCACTACTCATAAGAATTCGTAGAAAATATTTTGAGGATTTTATAAGGTCATATATTCTTCATGTTCATCTTATTATAATTCCCTCTTGGAAATATTTCCTCAGATGTTCCAAGACTTGTTCTCCAATATTAAAATTCACCTCTTTTCTTCTCTGGTCTATTATGTTATTGTATGTCTGGTTGTTATCCTGTAGTTTTCTTTTGAGTTGATAATGTAACTTCTACATTTTTGCAGCAAAGAAAATCCTTAAATCTCCAACACTTTTGAATTCATTTTGCTCCAAATCTCTCAATTATGAAATTTATTTTGATGCATTCCATATACCATCTAGAATGCACCTACCAAAGAATCATGTTTGTGAGTTGTTATATGAAACTCGCTGAGGCAAATTTATCCTAATCGATCATTATGCTTAGTTACTAAACTCCTAGCATTTCCTAAGCTTTGTACCACTACCTCATTCTACACCATCTATTTGAGGTTGATATGTTGAAATAAAAGATAAATTTGTTCCCAATCATTCCACAGAGTCTTCCAAAAGTGTCCCAAAAATATGTATCTATGTTCGAGACTATGCTCCTAGGTAACCCATGAAATCTTACAATCTCCTTGAAAACATATTTGTTATGTGGGTAGCATCAATAGTTTTGTGACATGGTATGTACATGCTATTTTGAAAATATGCCAACCACCACAAATATTGAATCATTTCCTATGGTTTTTGGGTAATCCCGTAACTTAAATCCATACTTATAAAGATCCCACCTAACTCTGTCTGGAATAGAAATGGTTGATACAATCATGTGTTCTACTGCTTTCCTTTAGCATATTGGAAATTTCTGCATCTATTCACAAATTTATTTATATCAAAACCTCATTCATAACCACAGTATGAATAATTCAACTATGCATATGTTTTATCGTACAAAGTGTCCAACCAATCCTCCACATTATGTTTCCTTCAACAAGTTGTCCCTCATTGAGCATCCTGGGATACACATAGTCATTCTTGTATCATATAGTCCATCCATTCATTTATATCCATCAATAAAGGATTTTCACATGCTTCATAAGTTTCCTCTAAATATGGGTCATACATCTCCTGAGGTGTTGAAACCCAAAAGTCTCCGCCAAATTCCTACAAGATAAATCATCTCTTTCTTAAAGAATCTGCAACTTTGTTATCACTTCCACTAATATGATTAATGAAAAAGTAAAAGTCTACATGAATTATACCCATTTGGCATGTTTCTGGTTCAGTTTCTCTTGTCTGGTTATAAAATGAAAATCTTGATTGTCAGTATATAAAAAAAACCATTTTTGGGATAAGACAATGTCTCCACTTTTCAAAGCTTGAATTATAGCATAAAATTCCTTGTCAGATGATGAACACTTATTCTTAGAATCATTCATTTTCTCACTGAAATAAGAAACAAGTTTATCATCTTGACTTAAAATTGCACCAATGGTCACTTCACCCATCACATTTGACCTCAAAAGTGTTCTTAAAGTCCCAAGTGTATTCAAAATAGGTTGTTCTATTATCTTTCTTTCAACACTCTAAATCCTTTTCTCATCTTCTTTTGTCCAAATAAAAGATCCATGTTCCTTCTTATAGTATCTAGTATGGGTGCACACATACTATTGAAATTTCTAATGCATTTTCTATATAATTTTATCAATCTACGAAAACTTTAGGACTTCAAACACACTTTGGATAAGGGCCATTCTCCTGGGATAGCCCCTATAATCTTTTTGGATCCATATTCAATTCATTAGAAGAGATTAAGCAAATCCCAACACACATGTTGCCTCTCATAAAAGAAAATTTCTTCAAATGCACCAACAACTTCTTCTCTTGTCAGTAACATTCTCAACACCAAGTCAGATGCCCTCTTTGGTCTTACTAAAAACTAGAATATAATCTAATTAAACGATCACAAATTTCCCAATAAAATATTTAAGAACTTCATTAATTAACTCCAAGTGAATGTACTTTGAGTATTTGTTGCTTTCAACGATATAACAATCACCTACAATCCTTCATTTTTTTTGAACGATGTTTGCCATTCATCTCCCTCTCTCATTCTTATATGATGATAACTTCTCTTCAAGTCTATCTTGGAAAAATAACTAGTTTCACTCAAAGAATCCATTAAATCATCCATTCTAGGTAAAGGAAATATATACCTGATAGTTATCTTGTTGATGGCTTTAGAATCTGTGCACATTCTCCAACCTTAATCTTTCTTTGGACTCAACACAGTTGGTACTGCACACGGGCTTAATATTTCTCTAATATGAAATTTATCCAACAACTTTTGGATCTACACCTTGACCTCTTCATTCTCCTGAGGGGTTAATATTTATGCTTCTTTATTCCACAAACTTGCTCCCAAAAAAAGGTCAATATGATGACTAATACTCCTGACGGGCGATAAATTAGAGGTAACGCATCCACCACAATGTCAACAAACTCATCCAATAAGTCCTAAACTTTCATAGCAAAATCATTCATAGAAGTGTTTGCAATAATGACTCTTGGATTACCTATAACAAAAAATTGCATTTCCTGGTCTTTCTTGAATTCTTTCAAGAGCTTCTTCCCACTCATGAGAATGTAACAACCCTAGTTGAATATATGCTTAGGGATTATTAAGTAAAATTAATTAGGTAATTAATTGTCCTAACATGGTTTTAATTAAACAAATATTGGCATAATAATATTTATTAATTAATTTATATAACTTTTGATTAATTAATTAATTAATTAGCTAACATATTCAATGACATGGGTAATAAATTTAAGAGGGTTAATAATTTTAATTTGTTTAATTAAATGATTTACATATACGGAGGGGATAAGAAACATTAAATAAAAGGATAAGAAATTAAATAAAAGGATAAGAAATTAAATAAGAGGATAAGATAATGAATGTAGGGATAAGGAAATTAATGAGGAGGAAAGGGTCGGTGAAGGGGGGATATGATAGGAGGAGTATTACCAGGAAGGGATCATCATTTTTTGGGAGGAAGCATTTTGGAGGGAGACGAGAGTTATGGTTTTTTGGCTTGGCTTTTCTGGTTCTGTGGCAGAGTTCTACAGTCTTTGAGTATCATTTCAGGGGGCACCGGGTTACTAGGGGTTTTGGGCACGGGGTCCAGGATTCCTTTTGGTTTCCTAGAGATAGGGAGCCGGACAGGCTACTCCTAGTTGGCTAGGAGGTTAGTTGGTTTGGGTAGAGTTGGTCAGTGGCATCAAGCTGGGCAAGGCAGCAACAGGAAGGACAACAAGACTAGCAGGAGTTTAGCATCAGACCAAGGTATTTTCATTTACGTATTTGTTTTATATATTTAAGGAATATGAAGTGTTATAAGGTTGTTCGTAATATTATTATGTTCAGTTCAATAAATTTTATATATGCTAGTTATTGATTATGTGTTGGTTATGAAGTATTAAAAATGTTAGGTTAGCATTCCTTAAAATAATTTTTTTTGGGGTTTTATAAGGCTTTGTGGAGAAGAACCCTACACATGGTATCAGAGATTCAGTTTAAAGAACTGGAGCCTTAAGGGCCTACCTACCCACCTAACCAATTAAGAAATGGAATTGTACCCACCCGGAAATTAGATAAAATTAGATAAATTTGGGCCTGAGGGCCAAGTTCCAACTCCAGCTCCAGCTCCACCTAACCTGGAAGCCAAGCACATAAATTTTTAACACAAATTTAAATATAAATAACATACATATTGAAAATGATTCATATTAATTAAAGATTGAAAATGATCTTCCGTTGAGGACTTTGCCTGGTAGAATCACATCTAGATTTTTTTTGCATTCTAATTAAGATCACCCTTGCCTCTGCTATATGACCAACAATTTGTTTCTCTCTAAGAACTATCGCATATATTGGGAAAAAAATTTAAGGCTAATGAATTATTTCCCTATTGATAGACCAAAGTGTTCCAACAAGTCTGTTTTTGGCATATGTTTCCAAAATAACGTTCTTAAAATTAAACTAGTAGTTTTTTATCCTTGCCTGCTATATGACTGTCACGCGTATCAAAGCTCGACCATAGAAATGCCGTCAAAACAAAATAGTGGCCTCATTTCTCTGAATAACTCTGCAACCACCAAATTGGTCCTTAATTAAATGTAAATATAGCAAATAGTTGTCTAAACATAAAATTTCTATTAGATAACTTGTATAATACCTATAGACAAAACATATAATTTTGGAAAGTGATCCAGATAGAATTCAGTCTCCCTTAAATCCCCCTTGAGATTTGAACTGCATACACAACCTCCCTTTTGTTGTCATTTCCAGAATCCATTACATGGTTCTTCTAAAGATTTTTCAACATACAATGTCAAATGCATGAAAATCTTGTTTGCTCAGATCAATTCAAGAGTAGGGAATTTTCAAAGAAGGCTTGAGGAGTTTGTACTCGAGTTCAATTTGAAGGATACAGAGTGACCCAACTTGAATCAATCATCAAAGTTGAATAACTATAATCTAGTGGATTACAACTAGAACCCTATACAACAATTTCTCCAAGATCTTCTACACAGGTGACAATACCATATATTCTGGATTATTGATAGTAAAATCAATGTATCAATCTACGAATGGATGTTCGACTAGCAATATGTTTCTTTAGAAAGATTTGTCCTTACTCCCTCCCTCACAATCATTCTAAAGAATTTGGTCAAACTTCATCCCTAGTGTCCTATTCATGTACTGTCTCTGCTGAGTTTAGAAGGACTCTCTATGAGAAACATTGATAACAAAATTTCATGGACAGTGCATAGCCACACCATTCGCACTTGTATAACCTAAGAAGCATCAGAGCTAGAGGAATTTTGTAAGAGGAAAGTTGAAGAGAGATCTAAGAAGGCTTCTTCTTCTTCTTCGAATGAGCAGTCACATTTATCTGGGCTTAAAAATAATCAGACCAAACACTATCCTACAGGAAGATGCAGTTTCACATGTCAAAAAATGCCCTTTTGTGAAGCAAATTGAGGAATTGAAATCTAAACCATACTATGAAAAGGGTATCAATTCTGGAAATGATGAGGAAAATAACTCAAGATTTAGAAGTCTCTTTGAAGTTGAAGAAAAGGGTTCTCCATCAGGAGAAGTTGAAGGAATTCGATCAGGTGATATTGAGTGGAGTGCAAATTTCAAAGGTAACAAAGAAATGGATAAGGTTGATGACAAGGAGCCTGCCCTTTCAAGAAATTACCAGATTTCCTCTTGTGCAGATAATGATGCGTGTTCAGAGATGAAGCACAAGGCCATATTTGCAATGTCAGGACAGGAGTTCCATGCATTGCTTGAGAAAATTTAGTCAACTCATAGTGCTAGTTGTCAAAACAACATACAAGACTCATATTTGTTGCCCGATGCCCGTGACAAATGGTTCAATGCAAAGCTAGACAGTAGGTCTCTTATTCAATTGAGTTAGGTTATGGCTATGCAATCAGTTCAAGAATATCTTCCTTAGAAAATATTTTCGGAGTTGCAAAGAAACAAGAACCCCATATAAACAGTTGGAGAAGATCATCTTCAGAAAATATATCAGAATTGACAAAGAAACACGAAACTAAAATTGTAGGTAGTGAGTCAACTAAAGTTGAAATTGAACCGAGTAATTCCCATCCCCATATACCAGAGTATGGATGGCCAATTACTAAGGATGGTTATTTCTTACCACAAGAGGAAACTTTAAGAGGCATTGTCATACCTGAAATGAATGGAAGCATGAATGATTTCATGAATAAGCTTCCAGCCGAAGCACAGGTTTCTTCGAATTTATTTTCCAAAGATGCACAAGAGAATGTTCAGTACAGTAAAATATCTCAACCACCAGCACGCTCAAGTTCATCACTTTTTGTTGATGAAGCTATTACGAACAGTCAGATGGACACATGTAACAGTTCTCAAATGAGAAGTCTGATTGAGCCCACCGTTAGTAGTAAGCAATTCTCTAATGAAACCATGGATTTTAGCAATGGAACACTTGGTAAAGGGGCTAAGGACTTGTTTGAAGGCAGAAAATTCCAATTCTCTGATAGTAGCAGCAATAATGAGTCACATAATCAAGATGATGTCGTTGTGTAGTTTTATTCTAACTCTAGATTTCGACCTAGCCCAACTCTATTTTTAGAAGATAAATCAAGCTTCATCCCTCGATCTCTCCCATCTTTTCTTGATAATTCTATTACTCCATCTACACGTTCTCCTAGATTGCAAACTGCAGTGCCCGGGCTAGAAAAATCATCGAAAAACTCAAACAATGCAGAAGTGGGGAGTATTGTTGATATGAGTTATGATAAATGAGGAGGTTCTGAAAAGATAGGGATGAATGATAGGGTCTGTACACAATACCTGGAAAATTCATGTGATAATGAGCCCGAACTGAATATTTCTTCTGTAATTTTCTCTAGTTACACTTGGAACCGGACAGAATAGTGGGAACAACTGTCTGAGGACAATCCTTACGCTCAAGAAGCTGTGAAATCTTACAAACAACTGCGAGACTAATAAAATGAAGTCACTCGGAATCGAGCTCGAGAAGTTCAGGTGACTTCGTTTGGGAAATGGATAAATATCTTATTTTCTTTATTCCGCCTGATTCAAGAAGCCAAGAGTATACCAAGAAAACGAAAAAAAAAGAACTGCAGGATAATACAGGACCTATTACCCTAAAACCTTTTACAAACAAAAAAATCACAAGCCACGACCAGACCAACACCAGCACGAAGAACAGAGGGACAGAGCAGAGTGGAGAGGTGGCAGAGGAAAGAGGCGGAAGTGAAGGAGAATTAGGGTTAATGAACAACTTAGGTTTTTGGTACTGAGAGCCGGAGGCCGGGAACGTGGGCCTCATGCCAGAAGCCCGACCTTAAAGGCTACCAGCGAATGCCATGGAGCACATTAAACTCTTCCCAAACTGAAAGTAAGATATATATATATTTTTTTATTAATTATATTATTATATTTTTTTTTATAATATTAATTTTTAGTTTTATTAATTTATTTAAAAAGTATTAATGCGCTTTTTGAATCATTATATTATCATTTTTTTTTAAATATTAATCTTTAGTTTTATTAATTTATTTAAAAAGTATTAATAGGCTTTTTGAATAATTATATTATTATTTTTTGTAATATTAATTTTTTTAGTTTTATTATTTATTTAAAAGTGATAATACGATTGTGTAAATTTAAATTATTTATATATATATATATATATATATATAATTATGAGTTTTAAATTTAATTTAAATAATTTAATAATATAGGGTTTGGTATAAATTTTAGAGGTCCATGGCTTTTGAACCCAAGAACACCCACCAAGCGAAGCGCCTTAAGAAGAGCACTAACACCAACGCGCCACACATATCACTTTTACAAATAAATTCAGATATAAATAGTTTAATTATCAATAGTAGCAAAGTATTATCCTGAAGAATAATCTCTGATTATCCAAGTGCCAAGCTCACGAGACCATACACACAACTCATCGAGCCAATCGCTGAGCCCTTTCATTCCATTCCACCAGTCCAATCCAAGCACTAAGCTCCAATGCGTGAAAGCCACTCTACAATCCTTAAAGACTTGCACCTGCAGCCACCGAGGACATTTTCCAGGGGAGGGGGCTCAAGGCCACCTCCATATGGTAACAGAGTCGCGCCAAGGATCGTAGCCGTAGGGATTTTAATGGCAGTGAGTTCAGAATCTCATTCATCACCAATGATGTAGACAGGTCCATGACCATATCAAGGAACAACTAGTAGGGGCAAGGGTTCCAGGGGAAGGAACTCATTTCAGAGACAGTCACATAACAGTACACAGGTTCAATCTAGTGTTACCTATTGGGGGTGCGGAGACCCCATTACCAGCGTGACTGCCTATAGTTACAATCATGATTCATGCATAGAGAAGGAAAGGCACTAATGGGGAGATCAAGTAGCAGCCACCAGATTTACGCAGTGGTTAATAATCGCCAGTCTGAACATCAATCCACGGTGGTGGAGTCAGCAGGTATGCTAAATCATATCAACGCTAAGATTTTATTTGATTATGGTGTGACAGATAGTTTCATTTCACCATCTGCATTAGAAAAGAGTGGGTTGGCAGCCTACAAGCACGATGACTTAAACAAGTCGAGATGGCTTTGGGGGAAAAACAAGCGGTAGGACCTAGTGTTGATAATTTCATAGTAGACCGGGGAGTGTGTAATACTAGGTTGAAGGTATACATCACTGCTCTTGGGGCATATGACCTAATCATTGGAATGGATTGGTCAGCAGCTCACCGAGATTTGGTAGATTGTTTCGCAAAGAGGGTGCTTTGTGTCGATGATGAGGGGACGCCAGTAGAGATCCAGGGTGTACGAAGAAAGGTGTCATTATGGTTTATATCAACTATGAAGGTTAAGTGATGCTTGAGACAAGGGTGTTGATTATATGTAGTGGAAGCAGTGAATGAAAGGAAGGGACCCTCATTGGATCAGTACCTGATATTGTCAGAATTTAAGGATGTTTTTCCGAACGAGTTA